>JAZGTJ010000031.1:0-25898 GCA_036877575.1 Botia almorhae | reverse complement strand
TATATAGCTCATACGAGGCAAAAGGAAAAGCCTGATCTTTTCTCCCCTTCTATCACTGCCAGAGGTCACAGGGGGCACACAGCACCTGGTGATATCACCCGCCCCCTGACCACCTGTATGTCAGCTGGCCCAGTTGTCATAGCGACAGTGACTCTGCCACTCCACGTCAGCTATGATAGGAGTTTCCATAGCGACTAAATCCCAGACACTCTGTGTCAGCTGCACGGGCCTATCGTTAACTAACAGTCCTGGTGGGAAGAGCAGTTGGTGGGAGGTATGGGAGACGGCCAGGTGTAGAGAGGTGACAAAAGAGATTTAAAAGGAACTGTCAAAAAATATTAGGTTTGTCATCGCGCCAACCATGATGCATTTTATTTTGCTCTTAGGAAATTTAGTTTGTCCAAATGCCTCACAATGATGCTTTTGCCTCTGTAGTGATGGATTATAGAACAATAACAGTTCTATAATCCAGTGTTCTCAACAATACATGTAGATAGAAAATATATTCATTCAAAGTTCAAAGAAACAATAAACAGAACAAAGAACAAAATCCTTTAGGTGCAGTAGCACTGAATTGCAATAACACTAAAGTGAATAAAAACAGAATGTTCTGAACAGTTTCTGAACAGAAAAAAACACTTTAAAATATATACATTTGGAACCGAAGCTTTTGTGCGTGATGCTAGATATTTTGCAGGAAAAAACAACAAGGAACAAAAACAAGGCTGATAATACAAAACAGGCTTATTCAGCTGAGAAAGGTTGACATTTACTAGAATCAGCCTGTTCCATATCCTGTGACATGAAAAGAAGAGAGAGACCGGCCTGTAATTATTGCTATCAGATGGGTCAAAGTTGGACTTTGTTGCAGTGGATGTTATGCAGACTACTTTGAAATCAGGCTGAACATTGGAAGCAGTGGTCAAGACATTGTTGATAGGTGGAATCAGAGTGAGAAGAACAGGTGAGATGTCTGATGAGCTGGGTTGAGTTTGTGGAGGAGGTGATAGTTTGATAGGAAGGAAAGCTCTGGAGGAATAGTTTGGAAGCAGTTCTGGATGAGATGAGTTGTGATGGATACAAGAGCAGGTAGGGGAAAGATTGTTTGTGAATGAGGTGCTGCTATTCGCCACTTTAATGTCAAATTAGCAGGAAGCAGACGCTGTCAAATGGTACATCTGACTGAGTTTGTGAATAAATTGGTGCACATTTCGGTGGAATTATTTAAGACTGTTTATGCATGGAAGCAGCCATTAGCAGCTGAATTCTCCAAGCACCACTTCAACAGATAATGCGGGAAAGAACAGAAAATCATCTATGACAGGCACGAATCTCAACTGTGATTTCTTGATGTTTGTGTGTGAGTGAGAGAGAGAGAAAGAGAGAGAGAGAGAGAAAAGAAGAGAAGAGAGGGGAGACTGTTTCTTTGCATTTGTACTTTTATGGAGAAAATTAAGCATGTCCTCATGCTTGTTTTCATAGAATAGGCTTAGTACGATGCTTAAAAATCTTGTCTACTTACTTTCAGTTATTTCACTTTAATTTAACTATGTAGGCCATTTAAATGCAAATTCTCATTGTGATGTGGGAGCCTGGCAGGTAGCAGGGGATACTTTAACCTTAAATACCACAACAAAGAGAAAAGAAAAAACAGTGAACTAAATGCATATAAAATCCTTGTAATTACTATTGCTATTATAAATAACACATATTTAACATATTATAACACATAAACCTATTGCAGATACAGGGACAATATAAAAAATAGGTTTATAGAGACACAGGCCAGCTTTTCATAGAAACATCACATCTAAAAAAGTGAGGGTGTTACTTTGTATTTTTATGTTTTCTAGGCTTTCCAGAACTGAGCAAAACCTCCTATTCTAAGAGAGCCTCCTATTCTCTCTTTCCCAGCACCCACCTCACAAAAGAATAGAATTTAATGCACTGAAATAAACATTAGCATATGATACTATTGCTTGTCAAGAAGGGAATCTTCTATCGAATCTGAGGTTGCAAGGGGTAAGAATAGGAAGAGATTCCTATAGAAAGTTCTCGAATACTGAAGTTCACAGATGACACTCTTCACCAGACCTTCCTTGCAGATCCTTGTCTGCTATAGTGTAACATTTCATACTGTATGTGAAATGTCAGAAACAGAATCTAACATTAAATATGAATTATTGTAGGCAACAATTAAACTCCCAGTTAAATACTTTGTTCATACAATAATGAGTCTTAATGTTTTTGAAATGTTTCTAAGATTTATTTTCTCGCAAAATTGATTTATTCCAGACTGTTGCATTCTGTCGAATAATTCAGTATTTAAATTGAAATTGAAGTTTTAAATGGGTTCCTGCCTCAGTTACTTCTAAACACTTCTAGGTGACAGTTAATATAACAGTTCCACAATTGGTGTGTAAGCTGATCTTTTAGCGTGGCAGTTGAGAAATCTTTTGGGAGACACCTTGGTGTTTCTGTTGTGATATGTAAATTGGGGTTTCCGCAAAAATCCCTGTTCACACTCGCACTCATTAAGAAGCTTTTCAGAGTCACACGTGTCAGATACTTTACGGTCTCAGGAATACTCTGGGAGAAGAAGGAAAAACAGGAAAACACAGCTAAACAAAGGCATTCTCACTGTACTGTTGTCTTCTTTTCAATTATTCTTTCTTTTTTGCCTGTTTATTTTATTATAGCAGCGTGACTGTGGTTGTGTAAATTATAATTAAAAGACCATTCCAAATTAGCCATAAACATACTGTATTTTAACATGTTTTGTTATACTGTAGTGATGTTTCATCGTTGCTTGTATCACCATGGTCTCCATCAGAAACATGGTAAATTGGTATTTTTCAATATAAAAGTGTTTACAAGACGGATAAAACTGTTGTAGACCACCCTACAATAACTTGCAGAGCATTGCGATAACAACACAAATGAATTGACTGATAAAATGCATACCTTTAGCACACTGTAAGTCCCTTTAGATAAAAGCATCTGCCAAATGCATTAATGTAATGTAATGTAAATGAAATATGTATCAAAGGAATATTTGATGCATTCCACTGTGTTCCACAGTCTCATTAGAAATGACCTTGAAGGTATTAATGTGCCAAATAGAACAGAAAAGATAAAGTCACGATCACCATGGCAACACAAATATTTGTTATATCGAAGGCCAATAAATATGGCCTTCGTGTCCACCGCACAGTGGCACAAATGAATATCCACTTTAGCCTTAATAGTGGCTTTCAGCTTTGTCTCAGCCCGACGCTGCACTATAATGTGGGGATTCATTGGCGGTTAGATCGAACATCGGTTTGCTGTGTACACTATACCGTACGTGAGGAAGATCAGAACTGCAGAGATTAAAGCCTGTTTTAAAGATCACCTCAATCTAATCAGTTGTATGATCAGATTATTATTGATTCAGTAACAGAAGGTCAGAAGCACACACAATAGGTCTGTCTGAGTTTCTGTTGTGCAAGTAAAATGTGTCAATATTTACCTAGTTATTGTTAGCCTTGTGCGTGAATTTATGGCATATTTTTAACCGATGCTCAAATTATCAGCAATGAATACTTGTAAAACCTTTGGTTATTTCTGTTGAGGATTTTTCTCAAATGTATTTGTTTGTTATTTCCACCTTTAGATCAAAAGCAACAGTCTAATTCCCTTCAAGGTTACTTCTTTATCTACTTAAGCATCCTTTTCCTGTGTCATTTGTAACTCTGCTTCACAACACTATATAGTGTGAAAAGCGCTTTGCAAAAACATATGGCAACATAGGAGCATGTTTATCTAATCATGTCAATCACAACGCGAGTATATAAACAACCACTTATCTCACTCTCATGACAATTCTTCCTGCATCACCACCCCAGCTCTGCCCTCTGCCTCTATTTTTATTAATTTCTATAATGTATTAAGTATGATCCATTAATGAATAGTATTTAATGAGTGGTTTTCATTATTGAAGTAGTCCAGAGGGGCATTTAGAGCATAATTTAGAGTCGAGTCTCAGACACTTTATCATAGGAAGCAAGCCAAATATGTTTACCTTCAGTGACCTCATTAAATACTGTATCGCAAACTCATAATATAGTGCTATATAGTGTACTATACTACATAGTTCTACATAGTGAACTTAAAAAATTAAATACTTTCCTGTAAGGTCAAATGTCATTATTCTTTAGATAAAACTTTAGAAGCTAGATTTTAGGGTCGTAATAGCAGTATATATAATGCACCTGTTTAAGTATTTTTAGAATTACATAGATAGAAACATAAATTTAGAATAAAGTCGCTGCAAATGATGAGTCTTAATGTTGTGATTATATCTGCTTTTTTGTTGCTTGCTGCAGAAAAAAATAGTATTCATGACACGCTTTGCCACGACACTTAGACAGAGTGAACCTTACCGAACCGTACTGTCCACTTTGAGCTATCTGGACATACTTTAAATTTGTGAGTCAGTCTAGAGAGATTCTTTACCTCTGCAAAGGTACTGCAAAGCCATGATAATTCTGCCTCAGACATCAAAGCAAATGATGTTGTCCTCTAATGCAGGGAAAGAGGGAGTAACAAAAGAGGAAAAAATGAAATGAAATCACAGATAATAAATTGGTCCTGAAATACCAAGAGTGCGGCACGCAACTTCAAAGCTTAACCCTGCGTTTTCTCTTTCTTTCTCTCTCTTTTCCTCTCTCTCATTTTTTCCAAAGGTCTTTTAAGGGTCTAGAGATAAAAGTCATTTCTTTTCAGTACATGCTATTTTGTATGTATAGGTCCTGTCGCATATGTTTTAAATCTTACCTACATGTAGATACAATAGAATCTTTCTGTGATAGCACCATATGTTTTATGTATAGGTTTAATGGAAGGTTAGAGGATAGAAAATATCGTGAGCCTGAAATATAAATCAATGGAAGTCTATGGAATGAAGGTTAATAGAAGGTTATTGTTCATCATAAACCAGGAGACATCGAAAGCAGATATGTCTGGCTGCAGAATCAGGATCAAAACCAACAAATAAACAATAAATAAAAAATCCATCTGCTAAAAGCTCTGGTGAACAGGACTTTATTGAGTGAAGTTTCCAGTGTACTGCTCTTCTTCAGAATTCTTAGACTTCTAAGAATCAAGAATATGCTTGAGACTTCACTCAGTAAAATCCTGCTCAAGTGTTTACTGTGGATCTTTTGCTTTCCCTTTCTATTTTTCCTTTTTACTATTTATAGGTTATTGTTGCATCCGAGCCAAAGCCCATGGCTAAAACGTTGCCTTAAGCTGTTTTATCCTATATCAGTGTTGGAAATAAAGAGTCAAAGATCTTGTTACCTGGCTCTTCAGCCTTTGTTCTTCAAGTTCAGCTTTGCTGTTATTTGCAACAAAGTGACATCATATCCTCTCACTCCTGCAACAGATGGAGGGCATCCTAACTTCCTGTGCAAAGTGGCTGTGTATTAACGAGGTGCCGGCGTGCTAATGTGCTGTGCAATATTCTGATTGTGTGAAACTGGCAGATAAGAGTGTGTTTGTGTATATGTCTCTTGTCAGAGCCTGACTTTATTAACTTATATGCAGTTTATGCTGCATTTTTAGATGAAATCACAAGCGCAGGGATCAAGCCCATTCTGCCTGCTTTTAAAGTAACATAAATGCCAGTGGTTGCTGTGGAGGTTCCCTGTGTGAAATGTCATATCGGAGCTGCCGCTGCAGAGTGAACCTCGCTCGCCCTGACTCTCTCTCCTCCTCTTTCACTGGAGCAAGGGCTCCAGAGGATGGATAAAAGAGGCAGACTCGCGACTCTGGCAACCTTTTACCATGGTCTGACCTTTTGGTCAGGGAAAGAGCGTTTGATGCCGCTCTGCACAGGCACCCCCCCACCAATCAGTCCCTAAAGCTGCTCTCCAAAGCCTTGTGAGAGGTAGTTCTTTTATTTCATTTATGAGCATTGAAAAGCAAATAGTGTGTGAAGTGTAGACACCTATATCATCCCTCATTACACCTCCCTTTCTTGCCTTTCCCCTTTTAGAAGATGACAGGTGTTTATTGGAAGGGCGCTGGTTGGACTTAAGCTGATGAGATTCAAGCCAGCTTTTTGACCCTCCACCCTGCAGCCTTTTACATCATCCATTGCTGACATAAGAGACTGTTAGTTTTATAAAAATTGCAGGCTTTATTTTAAAACTTGCATTTAAAGTAGGCTACAGTAAATGGGGCCGTTGTCATTCCATTAAAGCTAGTCTGACAACAAATGCTTCAAAGCAGACACCCTCCCACATGCTGGTGCTGTTTTAGTCCTTTAAGTGCAAAGACTAGTGCCTCAAGTTTAAATGATACTCTGTAATCGATAACAGATTGTTTCTTTATATATTTTAACCTAAAAAGCACCTTTCAGCATCCATTTTAACCCTGAAATGTGTCATCTCCTCTACCCTTGACCTAGCTTCTAACTTCCTGTCTTTGCAGCCCAATAACCAGTTCTATCTGCGATAGTGTAATGATCCATTGATGGTAACAGTTATTGTCATCATAATGGAATGTAGCTGAATGATCAACTAAATACCATATGTTGGTCTAGGCTAGTTTTTCTCTCAGCTCTTCTGGTGCATCTCATTTCTGTGTGTGTCTCTAGCTTGTATGGTGTGTGTGGTAAGGCTTGTATAGAAAAAGAGTGAGATGGAAAAGCGAGACTGAGCGAGACCCCTCAGGCATTGAGCGATGGTGGTACAGGGTCACAGCTGGGTACAATGCTGGAGTTTAAATGTCAGCCTGGCAGGGTCTACCTCTCAGTGCCATTTTTGTAGGATGTGTCACATGGTAAATCTCTGGTGGGGTCAGACGCAGAGCAGGTCTGGAGCCCAGTGAATGGGCAACTGCTGTTTCTCACTGCAGGCATCACTTTGTGAGTCTGTCAGCCAAACCCTTTTAGAGATTCTATAATACCAAGGGTATTAAAACTACACTGACCAGTTCAGGCAGTACAGTTATACCATAGTGCAGTGAGTAAAACTGTTTGATTTCACAGAGAGCTGTCCAGGTACTTTCATTGGGGTCGGTGCAGCAAAACAAGAAAAGCAGCACACATATTAGCATAATACATTAAAATGGAAGTTCAGATTCAGTTTAATACTGTTACGAAAATTCAGTTTATTGTTGTTGGTGCTGTAACAGTAGATTATGGAAGAAATGAGCACTTCGGTACATACATTGTTGTTGTACAAATGTTTGTCATGGTGTAAAGCTAGAAATAAATACTAAACTAATTTATATAGATCGGTAGTAGAATTTGCTCTGTATATGCAACATAGATTGGAACTATTACTCATATGAAATATTAGTGTCTGTAGCTTTAAATATTTGTTATTATAGATTTTTTTCATGTCATGTGTTACATATTCCGAAATTAGTAAATGTTTATTAATTACTTCCATGGCCAGTTTTTATCTCATATTTTACCAGATATAATCGTCTATATGGAAGTTCTGTCAAACCCTGTATAATTTTTAATCATAAAGATTTCACTAGATTATTTAAACACTTCCTGTATGTCTGGTGTGCCGTTTTGTAGAATGATGCACTAAATACTGTTATACATAAGCTTATCCTTGAAGTCCTTATTCTAGAGAGTGACAGGACTGTCCTCCTCCCTCCATTTAAGTGCCATTAAACTGACCATTTCAAATGATTTACTGTACAGAATTTTGGTTGTATGCTATGACTCCTGTATGTTTCATAAGCAGCCCTTTATACATCAAATCAGTTTTATTATTTTCATGATCAGCGCTTTACATTTAGGCATTTGGCAGACGCTTTTATCCAAAGCGACTTACATTGCATTATACTACACATTGATCACTATACATTGAGTATGTGCAATCCCTGGGATCGAACCCATGACCTTGGCGTTGTTAACGGCATGCTCTAACCACTGAGCTACAGGAAAGCTATATTATACATGTTCTTTTCCTTTTTAACATTGACGTATTAAAATATAGTGTACGCCAATATCACATTTATTTTTGTCATATGTCTGGATTTACACAGACATATCAGACCATTCCGGGTTTTTAATGCAGGTCTGTCTCATTCAAGCTTTTGTATATGATTGACGCTGTGTTTTTTGCACAGTATGTCTTTCATCAAGGTTATTGTGTTTAAATGAAGTGCTAATACAAATGTAGACTGTGGAAACACTGCAAAATAATCAGGGCTTTTAAATGCCCTCCACATGAGCTGATCATTAAAGTAATGAAATGATAATGTGCACTAATCAAATATCTTGTTGATTGTCTGTTATGTCTGCTCAGAATTTCTGCTCGGAATGTCCTGTGAATCTGTTTTAGAAACGTCATGGATTTGATGTCGGTAGAGTTTTGCTAGGGTTAATCTCCTGTAAACCTCCATAACCAACTTCTTCCAACTAGTTTACTCTTCTAATATTGTGTCTGGTGGTTAAACTAAGCAGAGGTAGTATAAAACCAGACTGTTCCTCATAGCAATTCATGCCAACGTACAGAATGTATTCGTTTCATTACATATTTACCAGAGCCTGAGTTGTGCTTTGTCTTTTGCCTCAGGGCAAATAATTTTTTTTCAAGTGAACTTAAGACACTGTTAGCTCTGGTGAACAGGAGGAGAAACGCAGAGCTCCATAGCATAATTAGCGGTTGTGACACTGTGCTAGATTAGCAGTGATTAAGCGTTGAAATCAGAGTGATTGGCACTGAGTCAGGTCTCAGTGTTTTGGCCTGTCAGGGAGAATTGTGAGGGGATGGATCAAGCCTGCCTGGCTCCCTTCCACACTCTTGACCATGTCCTGTTCTCCGTGCTCAAGGGAAGTGGGAAAAAATAGACAGAGCAGGTGATGCATGCATCCAGCTAGCAACCCTACTTCCAGAGAATCTCGCTCATAGACAGACAGGCACACACACAGAGGATTCTTGTCAAGCTATGTTTCAGTAATGTTGTCATGGCGATGACTGGGCCAGGGAAATCGTCTTCTCCCACGGGTTGAATGGTTGTAATGAAGATGCTAATGAAAATTTATGTGACCATTATTTTGTCTTTATTCTTCTCTTTTTTGTATTTCTTTTGTCTGCTAAGACATGTACCCTCTTCTTTAATGACCAACCTCTCCTGCAGTCAGCAACATGTGTGCTTTATGTTCTATGGTTGGTGGTGTATGTTTACAAATTAGGATTATTTAGGGATAATTCAGAGTGTTTGGCACTTCCTTCATTAAATATTGTGCGCTCATTAATGAATACGTTTTGTTTGATAGTGAAATTGACCCTTGTCTTTAGAGTGTTGGGATTGGAGCTTGACAACCTTTTTATTACTGCATCTCAACCATAGACTGTTCTAATACAGTCATCTTTGTCATCTGTATTGTCACTGTTGCTTTGTTGTTTTTGTAGGAGGTAGAGATGCCAACGTCAGCAGCAGAAAATAAGGGACACTACAAAGTATGCTTTAATGGCCTGCTGACATATAGTACATCTGAATTGCTTTTGTAAAAACAATTTACAAAGATCCGCTGCAAACACATTCATTTAGCTGCTACCTAGGCAAAGTATAACACTAGAATTGTGCCTAAATAAATAACATCTTTAGCTATTTAATACGTCCTATTATAAATGTTGTACTTTGTACAACTGGTGCTATTTGATAAAACATTAAATATTTTATAAATTGTTGTTTTATTATATGGTGCAATAAAGTAAATTTTCCTGATGCCTGATACATTATCTGGCATATTTTAGTGCTTTAAGAAGTCCATTCCCTCTGATCTTTATATAAGGCCAGTAAGAAGCCATTGGAAAAATCTGCTCCCTGTCGTACATGACTCTGCACAAGACATATGCAATGACGCTCACTGGGGGAAATGCATACTTATGAAGACCCCACGGCAAGCTGTGTGCCAGGGTATCCATGCCAAGAGAAGCCTTGGTCAGGGAATACCAAAGGGGACAATGGTGGATTTGTGGAAGGCAAACAGGTCTACCTGGGCTTCCTTGAGTCTCTCCCAAATAAGCTGAACTGTGCAGGAGTGGCATCTCCACTCTCTCTGGATCATGACCTGCCATGAGAGCACATCTGCTGCACTGTTGGTGCAGGAGGTGACACAGGACATGAGCATCCTACAAGGATTTATCACCTGCTGACTCCAAGCAACTGATCCCTATGTTTGCACAACAGATCTCGTGAGTGATCCAATATAAGCCAGTCATCGAGATGCTGTTTAAAATGTAAAGTCTTTGCACCTTAAGAAGGGAAAGGGAGTCTCTGCCACCTTCGTAAAGATGCGAAGTGACAAGGTCAGACCAATGGGGAGAACCTTGTACTGATATGCTTATCCTTCAAAAGCTGCAGAAATGGTCTGTCAAAGAAGGATTGACAAATGAAAGTAGGGGATGAGGGTGGATGGTGCACAGTTAAGTGTATCTGGCGACAACAGACTGTCTTACTTACCTGATTTGCCAGAGCCTCAGTCATTAGGCCATCAGATGAGCAAAGGCCACACAAAATCTGAGGCCTGGTTAGACTAGTGACTATTTAGGCACCAGCAGAGTGCTGAAGACTGACTCTCTCCCTGAGTCTCCCATCTCAGGGCCACTTTAAAACCTTAGACAAGTTCTTAGTGGTGTCCTGGTGGGCAGGTGGTGGGCAGGTCAACTTTGGCAGAGACACCGACGACGAAGGGAAACATCCTGAGCAGTGTTCTGATGGGCATGCTCTTACAGTGATGAAACCACCATTCCACGAATGGGCATTATAAAAACCAAGGCACATGTTCATGGTGGTCTGAGGGAGCAATGAAACGGCCAGCTCCAAAAAAACAAGGACAGAAAACCATCTTTAAAAAAATGCTGACCCACTGTTTTGCTCTTTAGAAGAATGGTCTTTACTCTTTTAGCAATTGTGCCACTGAAACCTGCCTCAGCACCAGAGGGGAAGATCAGATCAAGTTGCAAGGCAGGACAAGGTAAACAACTGATACAACACACCATAAGATGCAGCAGGAAAAAAAAGCGAGTAGACTGCTTTCTTAAATGAGGAACTGGGGCAATCAGTCATGCACTGATGGTTCCAAGAACAAGTCTCACTAAGTAGTGCACGCCATCTCCCTTTATACCTGGATATCCAGGGTGGATATAGGCATGCAAATTCCACTCATCAGTTTTCATTGGCCTTTTATATAAAAATCAGAGGTGACTGAGGGCCCCAAGTACAAACCCAAAGTGTCACTACACTGACAACATCAAAGTGAGTGACAGAAAGGGAAATCCAGATTTTAGAATCTGTCATTTCTTAGTAAAGGCACAGATATGTTTAATATTTGGACTCAAAAGAGACTAAGGTTTAGAAATCCTGTAATAAGTATATTCACCTGATCACGTCCAAACACATGTCACCTTTAGCAAAACTTATGAAGAATGTGTAACTGTGTTTATGGACAGTTGATCTAGCAGATTGATAGACTAGTGATTGAAAGGTCAGAGAACATTTCAGATTCTTTAAATGCACACCAGAGGAATGCACATTCCACCAGTGACTTTAATGCAACAATAACATAAAACAGACAAAGCTGTCGTTTATATCTCTTATTTTAAATACAAATGACAAAATACAGCATCTCTGTCATTTTTCTTTTAAAATAGCAATGTATTTATGTCATGTAACATGGTATGTTATGTTTTTTTGTCAGATCTCATGTTCTGGCCCTTAAGTTAATGTTTTGACACAAAATACTGTTTGGTTTATATTGGCTAGCTTCAATGGAGCAACTTTTGGAACTTCTGATTATAGTGTGTTTAATGATTCAGCTAAGGCTCTAAATGTATATACTATGTGGATAATGTAATCTATAAAAATGGTAAAGAATTCTGTTTTTGAATAAAAATCATGTCGTAGCCATAATCAAAAGCCATAATTTATCAGAGCCATGCATAATAGATTAAAAGACCTCACCCACACATGAGATTCCTAGACAGATGACTATACAAGAGTGTACCTCATATAACTCATCAAATAGTTCTAAATGGAAACAAATTAAAGTCACAGTGCAGGGTTGTGGATTCACACACAGGCTATTAAATACAAAACAATTACTTGAGAGAACAATTACTTGAGAGCTCATCTTCATCTACATCGGCTGCTAGATGATTTCTGTGTCTCTGAGTGACGAACTTATCACCATCAAGGTTTCCAGGGAATTAGTGGAGTCTGGTCTTCACATGTCCTCAGTAAAATCCACAACTTTTTTGATCTGTCTTCAACCTCACACCATCTTACGTTTTCAAATGTCCCTAGATCAAGGAAAAGCCAAGGTGTCATATGTGAATGAGAGTCCTAATCAGCAGTACCAGTGAGACTGCATACAGGAACAAGGTGACCCACCTGACAGTGATGTATTGATAGTGAATAATGATGTATGTAGTGATGGAGTAACAACAGAACTGTCAGATTCCTCTGTGTACAGACCTCTGATGACCCTACCTGGAAACATCAACAGGGACAATCTTGAAAAAGACAATCCATCTCCTCACCTTTCCAAGGATATTAAATATGTGTTTTGTTCACCTGTAGCACAATACCAGTTAGATTGTCCTTACCAGTGGTCTGTCTCCAGCTCAGTGTTTATTACGGAAAGAAAGGTTATAGAACTTTTAGATGGAGTGATCTTAGGAGCTTTTTGCTGGTTATTGACCATTAAGACATTTGACTGGACGGAAGTTATGCATGCCTAGAGGCTATCATTGGCTAGAGAGGGATATTTCAAAACATACGTCACTGTACTAATTTGCTGTAAGACAATAATAATAAACAATAATGTTTTCTTTTTTCCACAGAACAGATGCTTCTCATTTGCTTTTACAATCACCTTTTTTAATCTTTCAACAGTGTTGTTTGTATGAAACATGTTCTTTGTAGCTTTATGCAACCATTTTGTAAAAAGCAACAATATGGGCTGAGACACTATGTTCGTATTGTGAGTGAAAGCAGCCTCTTCAGGGCAATACCATTCTTTCCGTTTTCTGATTTTTCTTTAGCTGTAGATGAATTGTGGACCACATCCGCTAACCACACACATTTATCTCTGATCAACAATGACATCACTGTAATCGTTCCTCACTTTTGGACTTTCAGCAATTGCTTTGTAGCGTAACTGCAGACCTTTAAATTTAAAACGTCTCTTCTGAGGCAGTGTAATGGCGACAAAACAAATACGTTTTTTAAAATAACAGCAAAACTTTACATAATATTTTTAATATTTACTTTTTTATCAACAAACCGATGATATTATTTGTCACTTGATGTTTTATTTGGTTAGTTGTTTTTTGAGGTGTAAGAGACAGTGATAAAGCAGCAGTAGCATAAGAAACATTCAGACAGCAATTGTGCTCCATAGAATAATGCATGCAATGAATTTCTGTCTTCTTTCCATGTGTTTTTAAAAACAAACCAAGAAATGTTCCAGTTTGGTATTTTATCAATTACAAACTGGGTTTTAGGGTGAAAGTAGGGCACAAAACAGAGATTGTGGCACCTCATACTGTGTGCGGGGATGTTATAAACTGAAGGGATTTCCATGCTCCAGATACATAATCTGCATGATTCTTCCTTAGGGATAGATTATAATTGTTTTGGTTATATTTTTTGAGCTATAATGAAGAAATTAAACCTTTTAACCTTACTCATACATTATTTATACAGTAGCAGCCATCTTAGTAAGCCACAACAAGTCTGTCATTGTCTTCGTACAGTAAATCTAACTCAGTCATTCTCATATCACATTTACACAAAAAAGAACAATAATAAAAATAAAACAAAAATAGACTAAACTTATGATGAACAGATTTATCATAGCTATGCATCTGGTGTTTCAAATGTCAAAATGTGCTGCAATTTCATCATTAGATTTCACCACATTTTATTTTAAAATGACTTCCAAGCATGTCCTTAGAAAAGCAGGAACTGGTAATAGAGTCAAACATAGTAACTGTGGCTGAAGGTCCTGAGAGTATACTGTTGCTAATGAAATCCATTACTCTTAAACTTTAAAGGAGCCTATCACAAGTATTGATATGGGCATTAAGGGAATACTTTAATGGTGGGCCTTGGCCTGAGCAGCCCCAAGTATTACGAACTGTGAGTCAGCATTTTATAGCACAACAGTAATTGCACAGCTTAAACAGTTTTTATGACTTGGCACAATGTCTTAAAATTTGTTTAATAGATGTTTCCATAGAAGGACATGTCAATACCATGTCACAGACTGATCTTGCGGAAAATTGGCAATAGCAGGTTGGATTTTGTGTCTCCTAAAATCTTAATTTTTCATCATTTCTAAACTCCTCCCAGTAGATGAAGTGCAAGTAATAAGCAAACATTAAACTAATGAAACATTTTAATAGTATTTACCTTAATATAATCCAAACATTACTGATAATGTTTGGATTATATACCCGAAAGCAGGTATATAAAGCCGTCCGCAGCTCGCTTTCATTCAGATTTTTGCTTCGGAGCCGAGTGTTCGCTACTCACGTTCATTCGACTTTGGAGTTCTTCAGCATCCGCTGCTGGTAACGGTGGAATCAGTGGTTCTCGCCCGCTTCAGGTGGCAGTTCCCCTCTGCGCTTCGGCGGACCTGGTTTTAAAAGAGCTTATTTCCTATAAAGAGCAAATTTCCATTTTAATGAGCTCTTACGGATTACGTGCGTCTTTTTTAATATGTCTTTCTGTTCGTCTTTTTAAAGACTTTCCATCCGTATGTTCCTGGATGTGTTCACTTCCTGACCTTGTCTGTTGATCATGCTCACTGCATCACATGCCTGGGTGAGAAGTATGCAGTTGTGCTGTTTATGGTTGAGTTGTGTTGCCTCCTCACGCGCCTCCCGCCTCCCTGTCAAGGCTAGTAGCTCAGCCTCTTAGGCTTGAGCCTGGCATGTCTTCGGGCACGTCTCTCGCCCCTCTGGTGCTGCTTGCACAGAGTCTGGGGGCCTGGCTAGCGCTCCCCAGCCCGTCTCGTTGGCTCCTAAGGATGACTCAGTTACGTATTTCAGTTCATCAGGTGCCCACCCAGGTTAGAGGCAATCTTCTCTACTTTAGTAGTGGACAGCGATGCTTCGGTCCTGCGAGTGAAGATTGCGGTCTATTTGACGAAGGACACAATAGAGGCTCTATTGGAGTCCCTCCAGCCGAGATGAAGTCTGAGTTTAACAGCCCAAACTTCATTGTGTACTTCATCGTCTTTACCAAAGTTGCGGAGGCTGCCCCTGCCCCATTACGGGAAGTGGGTGTTCTCATTCTCAACTATCTCGACGACTGGCTCATTCTGGTCCACTCTCGAGAGCAACACAAGGACTGGGTGCTCCAGCCCCTCAGTCACCTGAGGCTTCAGGTCAACTGGGAAAAGAGCAGGCTCTCCCCAACACAGGGTGTCTTTTTCCTCAGTATGGAGCTGGACTAGGTCACTATGGTGGTGCTCCTTTCCAGTGAGCGTGCATGGTCACTGCTGCAATGCCTGAACATGTTCAGAGCCAAGACAGTGGTCTGACTGAAACACTTTCAGAGGCTCCTGGAGCATATGGCATCCACTGCCACGGTCACACCGCTCGGCCTGATGCATATGAGATCGCTGCAGCACTGGCTACATGACAGAGTCCCGGGATGGGCATGGCACCGCAGCACACACCGTGTGGTTGTCACACCATCCTGCCGCCAAACTTTCAGCCCTTGGTCAGACACTGCCTTTCTACGGGCCGGGGTGCCCTTAGAACAAGTGTCCAGGCATGTTGATGTGACAACAGGTGCGTCCAAGACAGGCTGGGGAGCTGTTTGCACCGGGTAGGCGGCTTCTGGCTCCTGGACAGGACCTCAGCACCTGTGGCACATCAATTGCCTCGAGTTGTTGGCAGTGCTTTGGCCCTGCGCTGGTTTTATCCGTTGCTGCAGGGCAGACATGTGTTAGTTCGTATGGACAACGCGGCGACTGTGGCATACATCAACTGCAAAGGCGGTCCATGCTCACCTTGCATGTTTCAACTTGCCCGCCCAGCTGTCAAGCCCAGGAGAGTGGAGACTCTATCCTCAGGTGGTCCAGCTGATCTGGTGTTCTTCCCGTGGAGAAGACCCCCGCACTTGCCTGATCAGCTCAGTGTTTTCCTTTCTGCAGGAAGGGCTGGAATGGAGGCTGTCCCCTTCCACCCTGAAGGTGTACATGGCCGCTATCTTGGCCCATCTTGACTAGGAGCATTGCCTCCTCCTGGGCATTGGTGCACGGCACTCCTCTAGCAGACATATGTAGAGCTGTGGGCTGGACGACAGCTACCACCCTTGCAAGGTTTTACTATCTCAGGGTGGAGCCCATATTCTCCTGTGTGTTGGGGCCCACTTGGTAGTGGGCGGGAGTTTGTTTCTCATGGCTATACCAAGAGAGGAAGGAGACCTGTGCACTGAGGTGCCCTCTCCTGGGGGGAAAAGGAACAATCTCCACAATCTCTCCGCATCCAGGCTCTGCACCTGGCTGGGATGCGAAGGGTTGCCTGCACAGAGCGCTGGGTAGGTTACAGAGGCAGGGGAAGCTGTCGTACAGAGGCACGCCTAGCCTGCCCATACTTGCATTCCTAGCCCGTAACGTGGGTCGGCTTGCTTTGTTTTCCACAGGGACCCCATACGTCAGTTCATTGACGTAATGTTGAACGTGACTGACTAAAAGGGAACGTCTTGGTTATGTATGTAACCCTCGTTGCCTGAAGGAGGGAACGGAGATGTTACGTCCCCTTCCCGCAAGCCTGATTTACCACTGATTGACCGGGACACATCTCGGCTCCTCAGCACAAACCTAAATGAAAGCGAGCTGCGCCCGGCTTTATATACCCGCTTCCAGGTAGGTGTGACTCGGCTCGCAACTCCTTTGCACAATGCTCATTGGCTCATTGGCCAATGTTCATTGGCACGTTTTTAAGGTGCCAATAAGGTGATAAGGTGATAGGGCTCTCGAGCGAGACCCCATACGTCAGTTCGTTGATGTAGCCTCTCTTTTCCCTCCTTCAGGGAACGACGGTTACACACATAACCCAGATGTTTTTCAGTCACGAGTCTAAATGTCACATTCTCAGGTTTAACATAAGTAAAAGTCCTAATACTGTATGATAAACAGCAATAGCAGCATAAATACATCTTTTGGATCCCACACTCCATATTCCAGTAGATTTTATTCTTTGTAACTGTGCCGGCTCATGGTTTGATTTTTTTTTATTTGTTTGCTTTTCAGTGTTATTTTGTCGCTAACTCAGCTGTGTATGTTGTGTGCATTGGGTTTTGATCATGCTGAGTCTGTATACACAAGATGACAAGCGTAGCATTTACCTTGATCGCTAGCTTGTTCATAGCTTTGAACCGCCTGGCATGGGTCTAGCTCTATCCTAGATTCAGACAATAAGAGAGCTTATTTTAACAAGCTAATCTACAGCAAAGACTGCAGCGACATGGCCGACACATATCTCTCCCTAAATTAGCCCTTTAAGCCTTATATATGTATAAGACAGTGTGAGCCAAATGTTAGTGCTCGCCAATTAGTGCTGCAGTGTTCAGCGTGGATTAGAGACGGGTTGTTTTTTCTGTCTTCTCCCCTCCACCAAATCTCTTTCATCCATGAAGGAAATGTAAAGTTAATTCACTCCAAAATGCCCTGAAAATGTCACACAAAATCCTGATGTTGGCTCATCAATGGTGAAGTGGATTCATACTCTAAAAGTAGCAAAAACTGTAAAGTGTTCAAATGAGCTGACAGGCAGGATGTTTATTAAGCAAATGCTTGTTTTGTTAGTAACTCAACCTTTTATATTGGAATGCTGAGTCAAATAAATAATCATACGAATAATAATTATTACTCTTCTTTATGACAGCAGCTTGCTTTTTCTTACAGTTGTAGTTGTGTGTACAGAAAAGGTGTGACAAAATTAGACATCACTATTATATACTAATATATAATATGTCATTCTTTGCTAAGATTAAAGATGTATCATCTTTATAAGGAACATCAAAAATGTATTATAAGTTTAGGTATTTCTGTAGGGATGAAACACATTGGGTGTGTTATTTTTTTCCATCAGACAGTTTGTCAAGATTTGTCTAGACAGTTTGTACAAGCAATTTTGCTAATTCCAACTCTGAGTTGGCCGCTTGTGTGAATCCTACATTAACTATGTACTTTACTCATTTGTCTGCTTTTGTCTCAACTATCTACAGTTAAGACACAGGGCTATGCTTGATAAAAGACAGTTACAGCCAGATGGCTCAGTGTGTGACTGTGGTTGCAGGCACTGTTTACAAGTTGCTCAGCCTGTATCCAGATGCTTATTTACCATCACTCTTTCTGCTGTCTGTTTAGATTGATCAGTACAGTTAAGTAAGAACATCAAATGATGGTACTGTTGTTTATCAGTCACCACAGGATTCCCTACAGCCAGAAGATGTGCACTGCATTCTTTTTATAGTAATGAATGACACTGCTGGTTTGGTTGCTTGTTTAGGTCTTATGGCAAAATCCTTGTTAAAATACTATAGGTTATTGTTTGGCAATGGCGTGTCTCGTTATGAAATCCTTGCACTTATTTTCAATTTTTAGTCATCAGACTTTGTTGGTTGGAAACATACAAACGGTTGATGCATCAAACGGTGAAATCTGACATATTAGGACACAAATTATGATGTATATTGCTTGCAGGCATTTATTACACACACAGATAAAATCAAGTGGGTGCAGAAAATAAATGTATTTTTATATATACAGTAAGTGTGTACATACACATGCGTGTAAATATAAGTCGTTCACTTCAGCAGTAATTCAAAGCCGGTGTCGATAACCTAAGAAAAGAAAGAAAAAAAAGAGAAGGTGAGGTTAAAGGTGCGATATGTCTGGCCAGTGTTCACACTGAGGTGTGTTTATCTGATATAGAAATTCTGGAACAAGCGAGGCACTTTATTTGTTCCTCTCTCATTTCTGCCAAGTCCAGCTGTCACACAGTAGGACAAAGAGGGGTACGCAGGGGACAGTAGAGGGAGGAGTGCAGCTGAAACCAAAGATAAACTGAAGACCCCCTCCACAGACTCGTCATCTGTGTATGATGGGACCCCACCCCCCAAGCCCCTCTAGCCCACCGACACACACACATACAGCCACTTACACCTCACGGGCACATGTTGTTTAGCTCTTACACACTCTTCCTTTCTGAGTGCTTGCGTTGCTTTCTCTACACACACAAACACTCAAACAAGACTCCCCCCTTTCCTCTCTATTCTGTTCCTCAGACTTGGTAATCCCTCTCTGCTTGCTGCAGCTGTTACCCCCCCAAACCAAACAATAGTCTTCCCAAAATTCTGATTCTTATAAAGAACACAAACAATTTCCTTTTTCCATACAAGTTACATTTTGCATTAGTTCTCAGGTATTAAGAAGACAGCGATCTCCATCTCATTAACCACAGAGTGCGTTTTCTTGCCCTGTGCCTATTAACAAAAGAAGAATCAAAAATGTATTCCTACTTATATTGTGACCGCAACGAGTGCGATACAGCGGGTTAAAGAAAAAGCTTTCTTAAAGCTTAAGAAAAACACAAACGCGAGCAATTCGCCGGGCACAGAAATCCCGAACAGTTGAACAAATGAGTGACATGCGCTCCGTCCATTCAAGCTGGCCCTCCACCCCGCGCTCTGATTAGCGCCCCGCGAGCTGTGGGCAACATGTGGAGGCATCACTATAGCAACCAGTGGATGTGACATGTGCTACAGACAGCGATTCGAGTCTCGCTGAATATAAGGAGGGGCTCCGTGAAAAAACCCTGGCTGTTCAGTCGCACATGATCATTCAAAGGACAAGACAACCCACTGCAGCTTCTTATAAGTCTTTGGGAAATGTGACGGACGATTTAGCTTTTTCTCCCTCTCCACCTCAGCCCTCAAACTCTTATTCATTTATCTCCGCTTCTCTGTAAAAACATAATGAATTAAAATACACGCCAAACAGCGGCGTTTTTTTTTTTTGCTTTTTGATGTGGAAGCGATTGGCGAGGCTAAAAACTTCTATTAGGTAGCGGGATTTAGAGAGGAGACTGCGGGCGGACATCTCATGGAGAAAGGCGGAATAGGATCTTGCTTCCAGATGAGAAAAACATCCCTCGCGCACTGTCCGATAATGGGACTAGGTAACTATCTTTCTGGACTAGTAATTATTTCATGATGTGCATGTATTATGGTATTAAATAAAGGTAACGAGGCTGCGAGCGACCGTGAAAGCCCTATTAAGCATCACCTAAAACGTATGCGCATCCGGATGCATCTGGACTGATAATGAGAGTGACACCGTCCTGCGAAACTTAAATGGCGGTGGGCTGTAACATGACACATTTCATTTAAATGTTTATTGTACAAGGTTGTTCTGGTGACAGAAAGTCATCGATTGTGTTTTCAATTTTATGGGTAATATGGTTTACAGATATTTATGTAATTAATATTGGTCGTGAGTCAGGGTCGGTAAGAGCTGTGCAAATGTTCCAGGCTACGCTATTTTAAAACCCGAGTGATAAAGCGCTCTTCATTTTTAGAGGGAGAATCGTTAGGATATGTTTTGCTGTTCAGTTGGGAGATTACACAGTGAAATCGATCTGAAACCGGTGTTTAGAGGCTGCATGGGTCGTATCTAAATGAAATGACTTAGTAAAGCCGAAATTCAAGAATACAATTTTGAAAGATACATATGGAGACAGAAAAAAACTTCCACTCACATGTGATTTTACCGCCGTGTCAGGATTATTTGAAAGACTGTACTTTTGTACTTATCTATCTTTGTTTTTTATTTACCGTTTGTTTTTTGTTACTGGATGTTCCGTGTACACGTTTAACATTAGCGGCAAATTAGCGGCATAATGTCCTATAAACTTTTTTAACTTTATAAATGATGTCAGAATTGCTGAATACAATATGCAATTCTTCCATATTGTATTCAGCCCATTAATGGGTAAATATGTTAAGTGTTTTTATGGTTTTTATGTGTACTGTTTAAAATTAAATGCAAAGTGAAGTGAAATTGTTAGTGAAGTGTAAGATGTAATTAAAGTAATAAAAAATTATACTGTGTCCATGATGGGCATATTAATTGGCAATTTTTACAGCATACACTCACAAAAATGCAATTCAGAATATACTCAAACACAAATCTGAAAATATTTATAACTCACTGTCAAGTCACATTTTAGACATTTTTAGATGAATTCGATACAGAGAAGAAATAGGGCTAAAAGTACAAAAACAAAATACTTCAAGAATTCTATTAATTTGTCTGATACTAGTGTGCCTGTTAGGTCAATGTGTTACTCTTGTATGTGTTAGCTTTTAGTTAAGTATTTATTTTTCCCAGATTTTAAAGATGAAAGATACACAGTAGGAATGTGTATCTCCCACTGAAGTGAATTAATGATTTCTAAGGTAGAACCATTATTGTGTGTAAAGTAAAAGGATATCTGGGCGGCCCCTCTCTCAACCTTTATCAGTCACTGTCTCCTCCACCCAACCCTTCCCTCAATGATTTGAAACAACCAGAGAATCTCACATTTCCATATTCTTCTGTTTATTTACTGTACTTAGGAGAGCAATAAAGTAAGCAAGAAAGGGAGGCAAACTCTCCAACTCAGTACATACAGATTTATTAAATGAATTAGTTGTTGTCGCCGACATATGTTTGGTTATACATTGGCCAGTGTTCTTTGTGTTAGGTGTTGATTTGGTTTTGACTTATACAGTAGTCCTGGCTTTCACTGTTTACATGTGGACACATGTATGTATTCAAAGATCCAAATGTTGCTGTTGATTTAGCGCTAAATTGAATGAGATAATTTTGACAGTGTTGCAAATTCCAGTCAAGAGATTTATCAGGTGAAAACTCTGGGAAATAACCAATATCTTATGACCCTGCAAACAACCATTTATCCAGGAAAAAAAATATCTAGCAACATATTTTCTCACCTATTTTGTTTGCTTTGTGTTTATTATTTATTTATCTTTTTTTTTACATTTTTAGAATTTTCACCTCTAACAACTTTTTCTTTTTCATCGCACGTTGTCCTCTCTGTCCTCAAGTTGTCCTCTCTATGAGTGTTTAAAACAATATTTAGTTTATTTAGTGTTACTGATGACCATTAAAATTGTATCTCTATATATTATATAATATAAATAATATATTTATTATATATAATATATTTCTGTAAATAAATATTTATACGTTTATTAAAACTATTCAAAATTAAATATATCTACTTTTTTCCCAAATGTAAAAATATTCATATTATTCTTATAATAATAATAATAATATTGATAACATTTCCATTTTAGATGGCAGTTTGGGAATCGATGTATTTTTTGAGAGAAAGCTTTGAACCTGTCTGTCTTCCTTCAGTGGCTCCTGTGAAGCAGAAATTTGCAAGTCCAATTTTATTCCCCACAGAAGAACAAAACCATAAAGGCATAAAGGATTCTGTCTTCCCTTGCCTTTCTTTTCTCCTTTCACTCGCTCTTTATCCTTGTTTTATTTTTCTTTTCTTATATTTCTGCTTTTACGGAACATGTATTTTTGAAGGAACATGTATTTTTTTCTGTTAGCCATATCATAAGACCAGATGTGCTGAAGGAGGAGAAAGAATTTGAAACATTATTTTAATTAAATTGAACAGATTTGTCTTTAAGATTTCTGCTTGTTTTTCAATAGTTTCAGAAGTGGTAATGAACTATGACTACAAGAGCCTGCGTTTCATTTTTACATCATGGTTGTCCTCATTAGAATAGCAGGTGTTTTATAGAATAGTCGTTTGAATCATAGCAATAAATAAATAAAGAATAACAAACTTTAATTCTTTTGTTTTCTGTTATTTTTCTAATAACCCCTAAGTGACTGAAGATTTTTATGTTTGTTTTTTTTCCCTATCACATTTATCAGCCATATTTACAAACAGAATATGTTTAGACCATGGTAAATGATAGTTTCATTTTTGCTAAACAACCTCTTTATATTTACATACATCAAGTAAATTTCTCTTTTGTCAGTCTTGCTGTAATGTAAAATGGTTTATATTCGATTTATGAATTTTTATATTTACAACTGCACAAAATTGCTTTAGGATTCATTTTCCTAGTCACCATTAATTTCTTGTGCACTGTAATCTGCATTTTTAATAGACCGAGTCACATCAGGACAGCATTTTTCAGTTTTTCTTTATCTTTTTTGTCCATTTTCCAGTCCCTTGCTCAAATGCCTAATGCATGTATTCTATTTAGTTATAATTAATTGCGGACATTATTTAGCCAAGCACAATTTTCTTTTCAGAATCAGCTTTTCATGTTGAAGATCTTTTCATGTAATTCGATTGAGAGCGCTAAGCCCATAGAGAGATGGGGGGGGGTTCTATTCCAGCTGAATGCGCCCTCCTCTCCACACACTCTCCATGCAATGGTTGATGGGTGGAAAGCAAACCATTTCTGCAACAACAAAACCATGCAATCAGAGTAGAAACTAATCCTTGGAAACTACTAAACCTCCTACCAAACCTCACAATTAGGTGCTGATATTTTCAGCAATGTGTAACCTGTATATGGGGGATTTCTGTATGTAATTAAATGGAGTGGCTTATTTACCCTGTACTAGATTTAGAGATTTTGTGCTTCAGGAATTTGCATTTTGTTATGCATGGAAAGTAATCATTGATGTTGCAGTTACACAATTGTTTCTACAGCAATTTGTGGTTGTACAGCGATACTTAATAATAGGTAATAAATGTAAAGCAGATTACCCGGAAATGTAAAACAAAAAGTTTTTCTATAATACTAATCAGAAAAATCAATTGCAGTGTGGCAGCTTGCTTGCTCACATGGCTTGTAGTTTTGTGATCAGTCGGTTGGTATGATAGCACTGAATACGAATAGAGCCAGATTTAAAAAAATCAGGACCCCATTCTAAAAGCCTCAGTCTATTCAGTCTCACAAGGCATTTGGAAACAATACGCCGCCAATCCCCCAGCAGCTTAGCCCCGGCTGTCAGCCCTCCCCCCGAGGGGCTAACAAGCCTGACAACCCCCTCTACATTGGAACGTTAGAGGGGCTTGGACCTTTTAGGTGCTCCCCCTCAACATAGCCCCTCTTCCATTTTATTAACTTGGACGTCTGAGCCAATTCCCCCAATCCAACCAAACCCAGAACTTGGAAGCTAATTAGCAACAAGCTGGTACAGTGAGGACCGATCCTAATTGCTCTGTGGTGGCATGTTTTAACCTGCCAAGACAAGAGTGGTGCGGGCCTTCACTTCCTAAGTGTCATTCTAAGGTCTGTGCAAGTGTATGGCTACATTCAAGTTGGATAATAACCATATTGGTTTGTATGAATACAGCATATGACATATATATTGATTGCTGCCATCAGCTGAATGTTGAGTCTTGTCAATTTCTAATATATTGTGTATGCAGTGTGTGTGTGTTTTAATTCACAATGTGTATGTGTGTTACTTTTTTGTTTTCTTTTCCAGAGGGGCAAATTGAACCAAATCCCTGTCATCAAACACAGTCAAGTGGAGCCAAGCAACTTTTTGATTCTTGTGGTGGTCTCCATGGTTTTTATTGTCATGGTATTGGGCATGTCGGGGGCGCTGTACTGCTTGCGCCATCGCTCCCACCATAAGCTGAAGGACAAGCTTGCTGGTTTGGGAAATGACACAGGCCACGATGCCACAGCAGCCTATCAGGTAAGAGCAGGCTGATTTTTTCCAGCTAGCTATACTATTCTCTGACCTTTAACCTTGAAACAACATCCATCATATATTTGTAACATTAATTATCAATATATCTTAATGCAGATCTGCTTTAGAGAAAGGTGCGATGTTTTTAATTTGTGCTAAATATGTTGTCCTCTCATCCTGATAATCGCATCCACAGTAACACTGTCCATATATGTAATCACCAGGTGTAATTTAGGTTCTTAATTGCTCAACAACGATTGTAGCTCATTAACAAAAAGGCAGTGAAATTCATTTAAAGCAGCTTCTTTTTCTTAATTATGACCCATTTGAGCAGACGCAGATGTCCCTTCACGACAGCAGTGTTTAATATGAATCCTAATTGAGGCAGAGCCCTTTTTAGCAGGGAAATGAGTTTGTTGTATGACCTTTCTTTCGCGGCTCCTGGAGGGAGGGCTTGCGGTGAAGGCTTATTGATTTTGTGTTGGGCTCAGCTGTACTCAACGAGACTGGATCGCAGGGTGCAAGCGCTTGGCTTCCTCCCCCGCCTTCAATATTTAATAAACCTTTCACTCTTTGTCAAGAAGTCTCCTCTATGAACATCGGCCCTATCAGTGCAGCAAAAGAAGCCGTGTTCGTCAATATTATCGAGGTTCAGTCGCACATTATATCCTGACACCTTTGTTATGTTTTCATTTCGGCTTTTAATTACTTTGCATTGATTTTAATTTGCATGTGATGGTGGTGTATTGTGGTATATAGTGAGTGGTTTCGGCCCCTCACATCTGCCAGGTTGCTTAGATTTTTTTTAAGTGAATAAGATTAAAGGCGCACACAGAGCTTTTACTGTGTAGTTGTAAGGGATTTCCCAACTGCTGTAGCTGGAATGAATGCAGTCTTGTGCACTGGGACTTTTACAGTGAAACATGCAATTAGAATCAGTTCTGCCGCAATGATTCTGTAGCAGATCAAAACACACACATAACCTCCATCCACTCCCACACACACTTACACCCTTACTCACAATTCCATTTGAATTCTATTCATTTTCAATTTATATATATATATATTTCTATATATAATTCTATTCATTTTCATTTTCAATTTA
>JAZGTJ010000030.1:98631-358922 GCA_036877575.1 Botia almorhae | reverse complement strand
GATGGATTTAGAAGCACTTGCGGTGGACAATGCTGGGGCCTGCCTCATCATACTCCTGCTTGGTAATCCACATCTGCTGGAAGGTGGACAGGGAAGCCAAGATGGAGCCACCGATCCATACAGAGTATTTACGCTCAGGTGGGGCAATGATCTGTCAAAATGAGGAGAGTGCTTTGAGCTGAGCAGACCACTGAAGCAAATACATCCACATAATTATATCGGTGGGAACATGTTAAAGGATAACCACAGATGCATTACCTTGATCTTCATTGTGCTGGGGGCCAGGGCAGTGATCTCCTTCTGCATACGGTCAGCAATACCAGGGTACATAGTGGTACCACCAGACAAGACATTGTTGGCATACAGGTCCTTCCTGATGTCAATATCACACTTCATGATGCTGTTGTAGGCGGTCTCATGGATTCCAGCAGACTCCATACCTTTTCAGAAACAGACCCCTTATTATTATGACTAAAACACTGTATGGAAAAATACAGTACTGTCTAACATTGTTTGTTTTTCGCACCAATGAAAGAGGGCTGGAAGAGGGTCTCTGGGCAACGGAAACGCTCGTTTCCAATTGTGATGACCTGGCCGTCGGGCAACTCGTAGCTTTTCTCCAGGGAAGAGGAAGAGGCAGCAGTGGCCATCTCGTTCTCAAAGTCCAGAGCCACATAGCACAGCTTCTCCTTGATGTCACGGACAATCTCACGCTCAGCTGTAAGGAGAGATTTTAGCAGGTCAGTTCTTTGTAAAACATTGTCAACAAAACCATTTAAAACAAAATGGAAAGGCACGTTTAAAAAAGAACGCCTATAAATTTGATGCTCAATCAGGGTAATCAAATTATATCCCTACCAGTTGTGACAAAAGAATAGCCACGCTCGGTCAGGATTTTCATGAGGTAGTCAGTCAGATCGCGACCAGCCAAATCCAGACGCATGATGGCATGGGGCAGAGCATAACCCTCATAGACTGGTACATTGTGGGAGACACCATCACCAGCGTCCAGCACAATACCTTAAATACAGAGATTATATGTTGGCACAGGCTTCCATTTATTAAAAGACATTATGTGGATTTATGTAAAAGTTACATTCTCTAAAATAGTTTGTTTATATAAATGCTCACCGGTGGTACGACCAGAGGCATACAGGGACAGCACAGCCTGAATGGCCACATACATGGCTGGGACGTTGAAGGTCTCAAACATGATCTGGGTCATCTTTTCACGGTTAGCCTTGGGGTTAAGAGGGGCCTCAGTCAGCAGAGTTGGGTGTTCCTCAGGAGCAACACGGAGCTCATTGTAGAAAGTGTGGTGCCAGATCTTCTCCATATCGTCCCAGTTGGTAATGATGCCGTGCTCAATGGGGTACTTCAGAGTGAGGATACCCCTCTTGCTCTGAGCTTCATCTCCTACGTAGGAGTCCTTCTGACCCATACCCACCATGACACCCTAGAAGAAGAACAGAGAAGTGAATTTTTAGAGTTATAATAGCTATAGCTCATTTATACGAATGATATTTGCAGTGGTGAATTGCAAACGCTGCTGAACAAACCTGATGACGGGGGCGACCAACGATGGAGGGGAAGACAGCTCTGGGGGCATCATCACCGGCAAAGCCAGCCTTGACCAGGCCGGAGCCGTTGTCGCACACCAGGGCGGTAGTCTCGTCGTCGTCACACATTTTGGTGGATTCTAATTAAGAACATCATGAGAGATACTGTTTTGGCACTGATAGATGCACTGATTTAGGCATTAAGTTAACAGAAATAAATGAATCTGCAATTAATTTGAATAACCCTGCTTCTTACATATGGTTACATAAGTATTACGTTAAGTAAATCAATCAAAAGTAGAGTAGTAAGTGTTTAATGTTTTAATCTGTGAACTACCATTTTGTTTTAAATATATAACTCTTTAAAATGGGATTTACAAAAAGTACGAATATTTGTATGTATATATTTTCCTATACTGTAACATTATGTAATCCAAAGCAGTGTCAGTCACATGTCTTCATTGTGGGATACAATAATTATCCATCGTAGTCTGATCGCAAAACTTTACGCAAGTCTATTACTTTCAACCCTTAACTTTCAAACGTTGTCTTCAGATGAAGTAGGTTAGTTGCATTCACGTTAACAAATAAATATAGTTTCCAGTTAGTCCGTATAACGTGGTATCCGCTCCTCTTACCTTTCTTTGATGAAGCTCAGCTCGGACCACAACCACTGCTGAATCCAGTTACGGAGTACAGATTGACTGACCCGCGACACCTTATATACCCATCCTATTTCCCCTATGCGCACTATCTGTACGTTCAGTTGGATTTTCCCCCACCTTCAACCATATTAGGTTCTTTCGGGGTAATCGAGGGGGGACTTCATAGTAAAGCAGCGTGTCTCCCCACTCTCCCCGAGTTCGTAGAGAGCATGACGGTCCTTAAATGGATGGATAGCCATTCCAAGCCAATGGTACTTGAGCCGAGTCCTATATGGGGTGTATCGATTCGTCACCAGCAGTTTCCCATGTGGTGTATAGTAGTATGTTTTCTCTTCCATGTAAGACAGCGCTTTTGCGCAATGTGAATTTTTGATCTCGTTATTCTTGTGTACTTCCTATACCTATGTTCGTAAATTACATCCGGAATAAAGTCTGGACGTAAAGAAAGGTGTTCTAAACACAAAATTGTACTTTTATAAATGCTTTTTGCCCATTACAGTAATGTCGTTTCAGGTAAGACGTTAAACATTTTCATTGTGAAATTTTAGATAGAACGGTACCCCATCCTGTTTATTTCTCTTGATAAAATGCTTAACAGGGAGCTTTAATTAAAATTTTCAGTTATTATTACTGATAACGCTGGTAATAAATAGCATACTATTAGTTATTCATTGTAAACAATAAATATATTAGCAATTCAGAGGTGATTGATGTTTAAAAAACTCCGTCACCACCCTTACGAAAGTTAACCATAGATTTACTACGGTTTACACCAAAATAACATGGTTATTATAGTTGGCCACAAATTAACCATGGTTTTGCTACAGCAACCATGTTTTTACCATGGTATTTGTAGTTAAACAGTGGTTATATAAACGAGAATCAATATGCCAACAAATATGGTTAATACACTTTTACTGTAGTAAAACCATGGGTAATTTTCATAAGGGCAAAAATACACCCACGCATGCAATACACTCAAAACAAGCCCGAAAGTAAATTGTGTGTAGTCCAGACTAGCATTTTCTATTTTTGACACTTGAGGCCATTTGCACCATCTGTCCACAGCTCCTCTGCAGCCTGTTTTCCGAACAAATGAACTGGATGGTGTTCAACTCGGCTTACAAAATATTTCCATATTTTTCATTATTAAACTGATAGAAGATTGCTGTTATGTTCCTTACCAGCACTTTATGTAATAGTTGTAGGTGGTAAACCATTTCATGTATTATTATTTAATGTGCATTTTTTGTAGTGTACCTTTTAGGTGCTTATAAGAGTGACTGTACAATAAATTAGTTGAATTACTGCGATAGGTCAGGAGGGTGTGTGGCTGCCCTTGATCTGCATATTTTACTTAACTAGTGCTACTTTCTGTGCCAAGCAGATATGCTTCCATACTTAGCCCTAACAGCTTACGTTGAACTGAGTGAGTCAATGTGCTCTTCTAGTCCAGAGACTCGAGGCAGTGGCCACAGTTATTGAGCTGGGGAGTAATCAGCTTAGCTGCTAAGCCAAACAAGGCAACAGTCTGAGCTACAAACGTAATTTACTAGAATCTACACGCGTCACCTTAATGAGACCTGGAGATTTGGTCAAAACACAGCCGATGTAATTAATAAAGTGTAGAAAAGGTCTCAGTAGAGTGGACAAGACTAATTTGTTTCAAGCGACTAGGTTATCAGAGATTAGTAGTGTTTTGCATCAAACTGTCAGGGATCCAATTCGTTTTCATTTAAACCTGCCCCTCTATGTTGTTTTCCAAAGTGTTCATTGTACGGTAAAGATGAACCATTTACAGCTTGTACTCCTAATATTTAATGGGTCAACAGTGCCCTCTTTCGGCGACTGAAGCCATTTACTGATTCGTAGACTGTTCCAATGGAAGACAAATGTTTCATTTGTAGACAAACGTTCCAATGCAATTTATTGAGTGCAGATACAACAGAATATAAACCAATAGACATACTCTTTCTTCATACTAAATATAAAGTATATGATATTGAAACCTAATAAGTTAGCACACTAAATATTAAAATGTTTTAAATTCTGTATAGATTTCATCTTTTCCCAACATTACACATATAAATATATATTGGCTGTGAGTAAAAGTTCCATTAAAATATCTCTGTTAAAGTGTTTGTTTTTTTAAAAACGGCGACACTATTATTCTATTTTTTCTTCGAAACAACATCCAATTACTGACAAGACACGTACTTCCAAAGAAAGCTTTGTGATCATGATCTAGGCACAAGAAATTTTCATTTGTCATTAACAAAGGTGACAAAGAGATGATTAAAGCACCATCGTTGCTGTAATCCAAGAAAAATACCCCCCCACACAAACATATATATATATATATATATATATATATATATATCCAAATGTTTATTGTACATAGACTATTATCGTTCTTTCCTTGATTAAAGACTATCAAGATTTGTGACAAAATTAACACCTTGAATTACACACATCAAGTACTAGAACTACTTGATCTTACTACTTTATACCCTAAATATACCTCAGATTCTTTTCAAGTTTTCTCATTCACTTCACTTAAGAAAGTGTTCAGTGTTCAACGTTTGTTTGCAGACCATATGTGTTTTGCAACTCTGATGAGTGTAAAATCATGTCCACGGCAAAAAATGTCTAACAATAATTAGACAGCATGTCTGCTGTGACCATCTGCCATTTAGAAAATAACAGCTTTGTAATGCTCAAAAATCAGCATACAACTTGTTTCTATTTGCAGTTTGTGACACTGCAATGGCTATATAGATAGATTTTCCACTCTGGGAATAGTCATTCAGCAGTGCTCAAAACAAAAGAAATCATCATACGAACAGTGTTTAAACATGTCTGAATGCCCTCTCTCTTTGTTGTCTTTCAATGATTGTGGTTCTCCTATTTGACCAGAGCCTGTTTCTGCTCGGCCTGCAGGAAGGCCTGTTTCTCCATTAGCTTGCGGAAGAGCCCCTGGTCATTGGCAAGAAGCTGGGCGTGACTGCCCATCTCCATCACTCTGTGCTGGTCCAGCACAGCCACGGCATCTGCGCTCTGGATGGTAGATAGACGGTGAGCAATGATCAAGACAGTGCGCCCATGCATCAGGCGCTCCAATGCCTCCTGGACCAAGAACTCATTCTCTGCATCCAGAGCACTAACAAAGAGGACAGTGGAAATCTTAGTCATACCATAACTACAGATAATAATAATCCTAATCTGTCTGTTGATTTTGATGAAGTATTCAAGACATCATCTCACCTTGTGGCTTCATCCAATAGAAGTATTTTGGGATTCTATAAAAGTAAATGTAAATGGAATGTGTGAAAAGTAAGTATTTAAAATTCAACAGAATGCTGAAATAAGTACTTCAGTAATTCTTCACAAGTTGTACAGCAGTTTCTGTTATGATTTATTTGTACTGTAAATCTTCTGAAGATATATGATAGCATGTAGTGACAGACCAAAATACTGTATCATTGAGTCAGGGAGAGGTTCTCGAATCTGATTTGTGAACCCATCATTTGTGAACCGGATCAACTGATTTATTAAAAAAGGCCTAAAAAGTTTGATGTAGAGTTATTTTTGAACAAACTGTTCCTTGAGGAGAGAAAATTACCTTAAGTAGGGCTCGGGCTATGGCAACCCTCTGTTTTTGTCCACCTGTTTATTCAACAAATAGTATGAAATGTGAATTACACATACACACATCAAACAACAGTAACAAACACAGTTCTGCTCTTTACAGGTAATGGTCAGAGTAAGATATGTATACCTGACAGCAGGACACCCTTTTCTCCTACAATTGTATCATATCCCTTGGGGAAGTTTTGGATGAAGTCATGTGCATTGGCTATCCGCGCTGCTCTGTGGATGTCCTGTGCCGTGACCTCACTGGAATCTGTTGCTCCATAAGCAATGTTTTCAGCAATGGAGCAGGAGAAGAGAACAGGTTCCTACAGCAAACACATTTATACAGGGGAATTAGAAAAGTGGGATCAGGAGATGATGCGCTTTTATTCTGGGAAGGGTGACTTTCTATACCTGGCTTACAGTACCGATGTGACTCCTCAGCCAATAAGGATTCAAGTCTCGTATATCACGACCATCAACAGTGACCATACCTGCATTTTTAATCAATACAAATGCAATAATGAAGAATACAACACATACACATAATACAGCTACTGTATTCATTTGGTAAGTGCTCGATACATTCTTACTCTTAGTTCCTACCTGAGTCAGGGTCATACAAGCGGAGCAACAGTGACACCAGAGTGGATTTTCCTGAGCCACTGGGCCCCACCACAGCCATTATTGAGCCTGCTGGTACAGACAGACTTAGATCCTGGAAGATGGACGCATCCTTTCTCGTTGGATAAGCAAAGGACACATTCCGAAACTCCAGTTCTCCTTTCAGCTGCTCTGGCCGTAAAACAAGCCCCTCTGTATGAGAAGAGAAAATCAAAGATTTGTTACTTAACTGCTATTTACACATTAAAAGACAGAGCTGCAATCCTTAACTTTCACCTCTCTACCGCCATCTCTGTTTGAAACATGACATTGCAGGTTACTTTACATACTTAGCTTTACATATGTTGAAGTCAAATGAAGCCAAACTGGATTTTTCTGGAAATCTGACCTGTCAGCTCAAATGATTAATCATTATTATAAACTTAGTATTGCAAATTGGGTTAAGGAGACCGTGTTGAACAATGATCTGTCATGTACTTGTTCAGTAACTTGGTTTTGTATATTTTAAACTCAAAGAAATTACAGACTGCATCTTTAATGGAGTGTTTCCTTGTGTGCATTCCAGACAAAGTTTAATACAAAAATGACATTTACCATTGAGGGGAAATTCAGGCTTTCGTTCCACAAGTTCCCACAAACGAGTACCAGCACCGAGCCCCTTCATCAGCTCTGAGTAGAATGAGCTCAGACCTTGAATTAACCCACAGACAAATTAATAAAACAACTAATCAATAAGAAAACATCCTTTTTAAACATTGCAGTTAATTTACACAGGAAGAAAATTCACTGCTCAATACCGATAGGTTTCTACTTATAAATAAGGACCAGTTCAACACCACGTGAAAGTTTGGTTGGAAAATCCCTTTCTTAAAGAGTGTGATAGAAACTTCTGAAAGAAACCTTTGTCTGCTCTCATGTTGTTTCTGTGCTATGTAAGTATAAAAGCCCCACTTGGGGTCAGATGACTTGGATAAAGTTCCATGTAAATCAACCCACCGAACCTGAAAATCAAGCCCCAGATCTTTTCTTGGATCTACTTTTTAGTCTAGTCTACGTGCATCAGCATATGTGATCCCTGCATGTGTAGTTATACATTCAGATGTTATCAATTCAGATACAGTCAAATGTTCACACCTGCGATGCTGATGCCCACCCAGAATGCATACATGAGGAAAGAGGAGAGCTGCCCGACGGTCATAGCCTCACTGGCCATTAGCAGACCTCCTTTATACAACACACTAAGGATGATGGCGTTTCCGCTCAGTCCCGTCTGCATTAAGACAAAGCAGTGTGTGGAAGTTAACAGGATTCAATGCAACATATACGGGCATGGCTTACATTGGACCGGACAAATGACTTATAAATTGTCAAATTTATCAATTTTGATGATCTTTCATGCAACACACAATCTCACCGCTCCATAGAATCCAGCAGAAACCACTGCCTCTTTCTTAGCCAGTTCAAAAACCTGGTCAATCTTGCCTGAGTACTTCTGCACCTCTGTCAGCTCTTTTCCAAAAGCTCGAACTGTCCGCAGGTTGCTAATCCTCTCTTCTGCTAACTAGGAAATGCAGAGCAGCTATTGAGTAAAATGATGTCTTGGCCACGCGAGTACAGCCATCAATTGATTACCGTAAATGACCTACTTTCAAATCTGCAATAAGACTTAATCCCCCCATTTAAAGCAAACATCCAATGATAACTAACTAACTCGTACCTGCGTGGCCGCTGCCAATGCGTCCTGTGTGCGTCTGGATATAGAGCGGAGAAATCTACCGAAAATGACAGCCAGGAGGGCAACAGGAGGGACAATCATCAGCACAAAGGCGGCCAGACTGGGTGAGACATACATCTTTAGAAAGAGAAAGTTTGAGGGTTATTTTAATCACTAAAGGAAGGTAGGTTCACAAGTTCTTCAAACACCATGTATAAGACATTTAAACACAATGCAAAGGGCATTCATGCGATCAGAACAGATTTGCTGTATTGTTATTAGACTTAATTCCATTCCATCTCCTGTTTTTAAAAGCAGATGAGTAAGCAATGTCTAGACCAGTGTTTTCCAACCTTTTTGAGCCATGGCATGTATTTAACATTTAATAAATCACAAGGCTCACCACCAAACAAATATGTCACAAAATGTATATTTATAGAGTACCAATCAGGTGAAATTGGATAATCTTCCACGGCACACCTGATGATTTCTCACGGCATGGCACAGTGGTTGGAAAACACTGGTCTAGACTTTGATGTTTAAAAGCAGAAAATGTGCTTCCAAGCAGAATGTGGAAGAAAGCTGCTATATTATAGCTGCTAAAATGTCACTATATCACAAGTGTTAAACTTGTCATCTGGCTCACCATCATGCCGATTCCAGCCCCCGCCTGGGCGAGGGATCGCAGCCCGTCAGACAGGTTGTCAGTAAGGCAGCGGCCGACGATGGCAGTGTCTGCCGAAAGACGGTTAATGAGCTCACCGGTTCTAGTCTTATCAAAGAATCCCACCTCCTGCCTCAAAATCGAGGAGAAAAGCGATTCGCGCAAGTTTCGCACAATCTGTTGCCCTGCGAAAGCGGTGAAAGATTTTTATGAGGGAGAGCATAGTGATACAGGCTGTTCAACTCAACGAACCAATCAGAATGCTTCTAATGAACACTTATATGGACTAAATAGACCTAAACATTACCATGACGTCAATTACTATGGACAATAAAGTACAAAATTCGGTCAGTCACCTGATATTTGCATGAGGTAGACACGAGCAGCATTTGCAGCCCCCCCACACAGGAAGACCCCTGTTAGCATGATACAGAGGGAGGTGAGGGAGGCTGTGAAATCCTCTGTGGGGCTGGTGTAGATAGTGTCAATCACTCTTCCCAGAAAAAATGGTGCAGACATGGTGACAGCGCTGGAGATCACCAGAAATCCCACAGCAGCTATGAGGAGAAAATAAGTCAATCGTGTAAATATTTGGGGCAAATCATAAGGAACAACGTTTTCAACAAATGATCCAAATCAGACAAATTCAGCAACAGACACAATTTAAACATCACTGTGGATTCAATTGCAGGAATAGTCTTAATATTATAAAGTTTGATAAATCTATAGTGGCTTAAAATGTTGTCACAAACTTTCAGCTTTTAGGATCTTTCTGTCATACTATTGGATGGTGGTTAATAACAGTTGTTGCAGTAACAATAACTACAGCACCATACATTGCATATAAATACCACAGTTTATAAATTCATAGCAGTCATTAAGTATCAAGATATCAAATACAGTACATCAAAGTACCACTGTATAACCATCAGCTGTAATCACAGTATCATAGTACTTTAGTTTCATGCTTAAATGCCTTCAAATAATACTGTGTTTAGAAGATCATAGTTGTCTGACTTGCCTGACAGTCTCCATCGCTGGGGATAAGCAAGATGCAGCAACTTCTTGACATCTTCTGAGGGTACACGTGAAGAGTTTTCTGACGTCCTGACTTCACTCTCCTGATCTCCTACGGGCGCCGAGGTTTGTTTGGAGTCACTAGATGTGCTATAGAAAGCAATCGCGTGTCTGGAGTGTTTCCACACACACCTGGGTACAAACAACGCTCCGGATCTGAGGCAAGAAAGCTGGGACATACTCCTGCCCCTATACACCGGCAAAACAAGAACATCCGATGATCCACTTTGGCACACTTGCCTTCTCCATGATATTCGTGACGTGCGAGTAGACCAATGATGAAAGCAGTCTGAACGATACTGTAGTTTCCCTACAGCAAATCTTGTCATTTGCAACATGGTCCCATACATTTATAAAAACAATACACGACCGAAAACGAAGTTTACAAAGAGCTTGATCCTCACTTAATCTTCATCGGTCGACACTGAAAATATAAAGTCATCGAGCACTTTAAGCAACAGTTTTGCACAGTACTGGAGTGTGTGGCGTGGACTGCATGATCTCTTTAGTAACACTGCACTATTGTTGATCGTGCTCGACGGTTACTGAACATTATCTGTTCCTGACAGTTTTCATATCCAGCCGTTATCTTCACACACGCCCAGCGCACTCACCGGCAGCGCCCTGTCACTAAAACCTGTCGCTCTTTGTTCAACACAACGAACGATTGTTTCACTAACGTAAAGGTTTCGTTCAAGTACTAAAGTATTTACTGGTTAAAAATATTAATATGGGAATTAAAAGGTGACCCCGGTGATTGCGTGACTTTGGAGGAAGCGATTTCTGCTGGATGACCCCTGTAATGAAACACACTTCTCAGACGCGATCAGTCAAACACGTTTAATCGATTTAAGCGCGTCAGCTACTGTTTATTTGATTTCGGTTCATCCTTTAGCCGTTGTTTCGGGTGGCCAATAAGTCATACTTGAACAAATCTTTTCGCTTTACATGTGTACATAATTTTACCATTTCATATAACACGGCAAGTCTATCAGTAATCATTTAAAATTTGATTTCCTTTCCGACCATTTCGACATTTAAGGAAAGAATCCTTCAAAATTATAAAATTGATAAAAACATAAATGACATGTTTGTCTTTGCATTGAAATTAGAGAAATATTGTTTTCTTTCATGTAAAGGTCAGCATCCGTTTATCTACATGCATATTAAGAGACATAATTCCAGATATGTTTAACATGATGACAGTTTCAGAAAAGGCTGCATTAGGGTTTCTGGTTGTTATTATTATTATTATTATTATTACAAATTTCTTATTCGTGGATTTAACAATGGCTTAAGACTCTTCCTGAAGTGTCGCTTGATGCTCTTTCTTGATTATTACTGTCTAGAGTTACAGTGTGGAGGGCGGAGACGACTTACCAGCCTTTGCAACTGCAGCACGTGTGTGATGAGGCTGTGAGTGTTTCATAGGTATTCTGTTTATATTTTGTCTTTCATTTTGTCCTTTAGTGCGTTTTATTCTATAAAAATCCAGCACGCTTTCTGATGTTGTTGTATTATAAGTTCCTGTATGGGCTGTCGTGCGGTTTAGTTAGATGTGTAAATGGGGGCAAAAAGAGACAATTTGGTTGCTCGATGTCAGCCGGTGTTGCGTTGAACCTGCCTTTTAGTAAACTAAGTACATTATACAGCCTATAATGCAATTTGTATGAATCACATTATTACACTAAATCACACGGCTCGTTTTTTTAAAGCAACTTTAAATATTGCCAGATTACTTACTTAATGTCCTTTATTTCTCTTTAAACATGCCTGCACCACACTGTAAACCTGCTTTTACGTGTTTACACTTTGTTGTATGACTTTAACGTGACGTGTGGCGTGTCAAAACGTTGATCTGTTTATGGTGAGGGGCCATCTAGTGGCTAATTTCCCTCTGTTTGGATTTACATTTATTTACAAAGATAATCTGTGCTTGTCTTTCTTTAGGCACAAAGGTGTATAAATATGGCTGCCATTTACTCTGGCATTCATTTGAAGCTGAAAAACCCTAGCACACCCTGGCCAGACAAACTTAAACTTGCTCGTTTTGCATGGATATCAACACAGTGCCTTCTTCCTAATAAAGAACAGGTAATGTACCTCATAACAATATAGACTGCTATATCCAGTCTACACCTCATTTACATTTGTAGATTACTATTTAATTATGTATATCCTCAACACATTGTTGTTATGTTTTAAATTGTACCGTTTTTTTGTTTCTCTCGTTAAAGTGCAAATTAAACTTTTTTAAATTTTCCCTGTTGAAGGTTCTTTTTGACTGGACAAGCTATGCCCTCACAGGGTATTACAATAAGAAAGTGGAGGTGCCTCTGGAGGTGGTGGAGGGTTTATGGAGCTACCTAGATGATATTCTTCACAGCAGGAAGCTTCATAATGTGCTGAGTCAAGGAAAGACCATCAGCCTCCGCCTCACAGTAGCACAGGTATTCACCAGTACTGCATTTTTAGAACATTTGTTCTTAAAAATAATAGTTTTGGAAAATGGTTGTATCTGGGAATTGTCTGGAAGTTGAATTGTATTATGAATTTAATGATTGATATAAATTTATAAATAATTATAATGTTACCATGGTGATATAGCTATACTGAATGAAAAGTGACATTTTAATTTTGGTAGTGGTTAACTCAATGTATATCTGATCGATTTTATCACAGATGATCCATGGGAGGATTTTGGAATGCACTTCTGGCCTCACCTCTGTAAGTCTCCACACTGTTCTGAGCTGTTGCCATGGCATCTTGACCTCCCCGGTTCTCTCTGTGATCTACACTGCTAACTATGAGCTGCTGGTGGAGCTCTTAGCTCGTCTCTGTGGCTTGTCTAGCATGCAGCTCAGGCAGCAGAAATGTGAGGAGCCTCTTTCGCTCAAAGTCTTTGAAGTTCTCCTCCTTGTTCTCAGCACCTACCTTACGGTTCAAAATCAGCAGGCGAACTCCAACCGAGTGTTTTCCCAAGTAACAGCAAACTTACTTCAACCTCTTCTGCTGCTGAGACACTTACTGAACACTAGGGTATGGACGGAGAAGGACGACAGTAAGATTCGACAGAACCTGAGCAAGGAAATCCGGAGCAAAGTAGATGCTGTTCTCCAATCAGCTCTCTTTATCCCTGATCATTTGCAGTCCTACAAGCAAGAGGTTTTACCATCAAATGATGGAGCTGGTGCTAAAAAGAGTAATGCAGGCAAGGGCTATGCCGGCCCTGTCAAAAAGATTCTAGGACATCTTTGTGTCCAAGGAGATAACAGTGAGGAGCAGATGTTATTTTATGCTGTTAAGTCAAACTCTCTTCCTCTGCTTTTTAAGTTTGCCCTAGATTCATTTTGTAAAGGAGAAGAGAACAAACAAGTGGGTTTTTATCTCATGACTAAGCTTGTTACTGCCTTGGGCTTCACAGATGAGCTGGATATTGAGCAGACATTCAGCGCATCAAACTGGGGTCTCGCTTTGCTTGCTTTGGAGAACCTGATGAACTTTTGTTTGGCTGGTGATGTCTATAATGTGGCTGTGGACAAAATCCGACATGGAGAGGTGCAGTTTAATTTCTACAGGAAACTGGCTCGTCTTTTATTTAACAATACCCAGATGGGCATCCCAGCCTGGTACCGCTGTCTCAAATCTCTTCTCACTCTGAATCACCATATCCTGGAGCCAGATTTAGATGAGCTTCTATCAACTGTGTGGGTTAATGCAGACAACATGGAAGTACGTGTTAGGAAAGCCAGAGAAGTGCTCGTGTCTGCTGTATTGCAAACTTATGCTAAACTCCGACAGCTGCCTAAACTTTTTGAGGAGTTGCTAAATGTGATCTGTTGGCCAGCAGCAGAGGAACTGAGACCAGCGTTGCTGCCTGAGACTGTACATAAGTCCCTGAGTCAGTGTTTGCTAGACAACCCTCCAAGCCAAAATCTTGAAATCTGTTGGCTCATTGTAAAGAGAATGCAGTGTTACTTGCAAGAACAAATGGGTGATTTGATACTGAAAGTGTTTTCCATGAGTTTGCTCCTTAATGCTGTTCTATTCAGTTTTAAAACCCTGGACAACAGCACCCCGGTGCCAATCGTGAAACAAGCACAGAATCTCATGAAGGAGATGCTGAATGTCATTCAGGACCTGTTGAAGCAGTTTGAGGAGAATCTTGTCACAGATGATTCTTGGGGGAAAAATGTTCAAGACTTGACCCTTCTTCTTACTCACACTTGGGTGGAGGTGGATACCCTCTTCCAGATTCACTGTAGTAAGTACACGTCCCCAGGTGGGGACAGCACTAGTTTAGCGGAGAGAGTGCTGAAACTAAAGGTCATTAGTCCAATTGGTAAACTACTACAGAAACTCCTTGCCCTCCACAAGCTAAAGATACACTTGCTCAAATCATCTACTGTAACATCAGATGCAGATACCGTAAACAGTAAAGTCTTTCTCCAGAAAACAGCCCAGTTTATTGTAAGCAGACGGGAACTTTCAGTAATAAACACCAACCAGATCTGGGACCTCCAGCTTTGTAGTCTTAATGCCAACACTTATATGGCAGCCCACTGGTTTGTTGTAGCCTCAAACATTCCATTAATTGCCCCCTATCTCAAACAGAAAGACATATCTACTTTAGCAAACTCCATATTGAGGTCTTTGCTTCACAGCTTCCATGCATCTGGAAACAGTTTGGAGAACACTGGGGTCTCTGTCTCCTTAATATCCAGGCAGTTATTTGAAACTCAGGTTGTTTGTGAGCTACCTAAAATCTATTCTGCACTAATAAAGTGCATCATCAAGGGATTTGTTGACCTGCTTGACCCTTCACACATGCAGTTAATCAGTCCTTCATTTTTGGAACCTTCTGCAGAACTGAGTATGGATGTTGAAGATACCAGCGTGACACCTTCCCTAAAGAGACTGAAAGCCATTGGACAGGAGATTTTGGACTCTGTAAAAACTGGTTCTTCGGTACTTTTATCTGAAACACAGACAGATTCTGTTGTGCAACTACTTAAAGTCACACGTATCTTGAATGGATACGCAATGTCTTCTGAAGATTTTTCAGAACTTTTCCTGAACTTGTTCATAATGACCGCTTGTGTCCAGTCTGATGAAAGCGTGAAGCTCTCAGAAGCTGTTGGATTACTGAGAGAGCTTTTAAGTGTCATGGCTGCACTCCTGGTGTTTGAGAATTCGAATACCATCCTTAAAGTTGTTCATGGAAGCAGTCTCTTGGAGGCAACTATGACCTCCCTCTTCACTCGATGCAGTAGAGGCCTCTTTAGGGGTGTGGATGGACACACCTGGTTCTCTTTTCTTCATTCAGTTCAAGACTTCATTCAGTCTCTTATCCAGCTCATCATCGACAGAAAGAGCAGCATGTGCCTCAATCTGGAGAAGTTTACCTCTTTCATGGTTGAGAGTAACATCGCCACAAGAGTTCTCTCGGTAGTTGTAGAGGAATCAAATGGTGAGCTCTTCTCATTACAGCTCCATCTGGTAACTTTAAACACGCTCTGCAAAGAAATGATCGCAACTCTGGGGAAGAGCAAACAGCTGGATGAGACTCTGAGCCATTTGTTAGAAAAGGCCACATCTGTCATGGGGCCAGCCATTCAGGCTGTGTTGATGGGCAAGGAAAGTGGTCACCTCAGGCAGTCCTTCTCTGTTGAAGTGGTAACAGTCATGCTCAGGAGTGAACTAGCCAGAGTCGGTCACCTGGTTCAGAGCAGCTCAGAGGAGGACGACCTGAAGAAAATATCCCGCATGCCATTTTACAAGAGCTTTTTCCAGCAGATCTTAAAGGAACTTCACCCATCTCCACGTCCTATGGATTTCCTTATTTCCTCAATGAACTATCTTACTGCATTCTATACAGCTGCAAAAAAGACCAAAGCAGAAGATCTTGATGAACTTCATGTTGAGATTTTGCGGAGTATCCACGCACTGCTGTCAGGTACGTGAAATTTCCTAGAACATTTCAGAACAATTATTTCTTAAACCCATTATTTGCTTGACATGAATAAACGAGCAATGTTATGAACCTCTGCTTGCCTGTTCTAAACAGTCTATCCCGTCTTTTCATCAGGGTCTTGGATGTCTTTGTCAGATGTGAAGGAACTGGAGGGACCAGTAAAGGAACTGCTTGAAGAGCTGATGGCCGACTGTTCTCAGGAGCAGTTCCATCTATTACTGCTGATGCTCAAAGAGGGGCTTGTCGTGTCAAAGGTCGAAGGAGGCCACCACACTGTAAGATTTTCTTACTGGCTTTTCAGACTTTATAACACTTTTTTCTTTTGAAGTCTGAATAAAGGCCAGTTTTAACACTTGCCTACTAGTGGCTATATTACAGAAAACATTCCAACTCAGAATCTCATCTTATCTGTGTAGTAACCATGGTCATTTCAGCTTGGATCCCATTTGAACTTGTTAGACCCAAACTGGCCGTATTACAGCAGCTTCCTATTTTGAAAGAAACCTGAATGCTGTAATGAAATTCCTACAGTTACAAAAAGATACAGTTAAGATTCTACAGTTGAATGTTTATGTATTAAGGCCCCTGAAGTTGTTTTCGATCGTTAGATTTGGCTTTGTTCTGCAATGTGAAGTTGATTGATGTTGACATGAAAATCAGCACCGATTAAGACAGAAAGATTTGCCTTTTACGCTTCTGTTTCTAAGGACACTTGCGCTGATATTTTGTTTTTGTTTACCATCTCATGTCTTTCACAGGAGATTCTGTCAGCTGTGACTCTAACAAAGCTGCTGTCTTGCTGTCTGTTTCCAGAGCATTGCTCAAAGGCGTTTTGGCTCATCACACCACAGTTTATATCTACTCTCATTGTAAGTGTTTCGATACCCGTTTTCAGTTTGTAGTTTCTCGTTAATTCAGTCTTAACTAAAATGAAAAAATCGTTATATCCTTCGTGTAAATACATCTGCATTAGCATTGTTATATCTGTGCCTCAGAGCAAACATTGGACTGATATTTCAATGATTACCAAATGACACTAGCTGGCCAATATTACCATCGATTTGTCTCCCTCATGCCTAATCTTACAGGAATGTTCCATGACCATGTAAACCAAGTAAATCTGCGCAATACATGCAATGGTACAAAAATGACTGGGCGATTAAATGGACGATTTAGACTTCAGCTTTAATAAATAACACACAGTTCTTCTGTGCTGTATCGCATGGGTCTGGAGGAATTATCGGTTTATAAACCGCTAAAGAGAGAGAGAGAGTTTAAAAAAAGAGAGTTTTAAAAAAAAGGCTTTAAATCTTTGTTTGCAATTCCATTAGGTTAATTCTGTTCTGAAGGTTTTGCCTTCAGAACAGAAAAATATGACCTTGACCTTTTTGCCTTTAAACCCTCTAAGAGCGTGGCTCGGTTTACCCTTGTTGTAAACACATTACTGTAACCGGGTTTATTTGCATATTTTTATTACAAAGCATATCACGTAGCTTACTCACCGGCCTGGGTTGGTTTAGCATTAAAATTCAAAGTCGCATCTATGTTTGCCATTGAGTTCACTGAGTAAAACTGTGGGTGTGTGTGTGTGTGTCTATGTGTGTGTGTGTGTCTATGTGTCTATGTGTGTGTGTGTCTATGTGTGTGTGTGTGTGTGTGTGTGTGTCTGTGTGTGTCTGTGTGTGTCTGTGTGTGTCTGTGTGTGTCTGTGTGTGTCTGTGTGTCTGTGTGTCTGTGTGTCTGTGTGTGTGTGTGTGTGTGTGTGTGTGTGTGTGTCAGTTTACCTTTATCACTGCACCTATTTTCTCCACGTCAGAGCCGCCACCAGCAGCATTTACATTGCCACCCACTCCTGCTTACACACTTCAGCTGTCTCTGGTACACAGAAACACAAGCTCAGTAATCTCACTTTTGACTTGAATATTTTATACCACTGGTCTCAGGTTTCGTTGTGCAGTTAAAAGTTTGAAAATGTCCTATTTAAAAGTAAATCGTGGTTGTGCTGCATTTGGAGATGCCTGCATGTTTTCTGATAAACGCCTGATTTATAAGAGCTGTGCAGTTCATCTTGTATTGTACATGTGTATTGAATTACTCTTCGTAATCTTTAAAGATGCATAACTATATATAATAGCTTGGTAACCCTATTATCAGACACGTTCAGCTAGTAAGAATAACTGAAAAGAATCATGGGTATCATGCACCTGTGCATAAGCTATCTCTACAGTGACATTAAAAAACCGAAAGCTTGCTTATGCAAGATGCTCCAGTCATGGCAACAGGCCTGTATAAGTTCAAGTACCATTGTTTCCATCACCACACTGTAAAAATTACTTCTTTAATTTCTGAAGATAGACAACAAATTTCACTGCCTTGTTGTGAAGAGTTCCATTTTGTATGTAAAAAATAACTACTGTAAAACAGCTACTGTATCAGTCATCAAAGCGTAAGCAAAGACTGATTTCAACATTTGGGTTAGCAGTATCCATTTTAGAGAAAAAGAGGAAGTCAGAACACTGCCCTTCAGTTTCACACAACTCTGTTTTCAGTTTGTGATAAAGGAGTCCAGCAAGCATCCTCCACTGAACCGTGCCCTGACGATTCCAGCCCTGGAGGCTTTAACTGTTCTGCTCCGTCAGGGTGAAGCCCAGTTCTCCAATCCACACCATGTCAACATGGTGTTGGGTGCGCTGCAGTTTGTGCCTCTTGACAGCCATTCAATGGAAGACTACCATGCGGCTTTTGAGGCCATCCACGAAGTCCTATTTACATTCATCTTGTGCTACCCGCAGGTGAGTTTCTAAGACCAGAAGTACAGCATTGTGTTAGAAACAACATGGCCGTGGGTTTGATTCCCACCTTGAATGCACTGTAAAAACTCTGGATAAAAGTGTCTGATCACATGTTTTCATCTGACTTCCAGGCTTTTCCAAGTTGAATTACATCTTTGTATGTCTTAAATTGATTCAACAAATGCCGGCTTTTATCCGTTTTTTAAAGCGGTTGTCTGACATCCGTTTATTTGCCGTTGCTGTAGAAAAATGTTTTATTCATTTGGCTTTGGGTGTTTTATTTCATGGACACACCCAAAATACTGTGACTGGTGCATGAAAAATGGATCTCATAGCCTGAATGAAGAATGCAGTCATAATTTTTTCAGAGAACACAAAGTTTTTTTAATGTAAACGGCAGTTTGTTAGACTCATTGTTCACCATTATAGTGGTGGTTGTCATGTTGAATGAGTAAAAATCTTCTGATTGGCCGAGATAGATATCGAAGGTACTTTTTTGTATTTGATATACAGACTGATATTTATAGGTTTATGCAAATAAGTGTTACAGGCTAGTGCGGCATGTTCTTTGGTGGAGGTTTAATATGATAACATGGAAGGGCCCTGGAGAGGTGTTTAATCAGCACTTAATAAGAGCGAAGATTAGCATGTATAAAAAAGTTGCCATGACGATAGGTGTGTGCCAGCAGGCAGAAGAGTCCACAGGGGAGCCTAGGTAGGTGAGGAATGCTGGGATTGTGCAGGGCTTGCAAGATTTGAGAAGCTTGTAGGATTGCACCACTATCTTGGATAGAACAAGTGAAATCAGAATTGATATTTGTGTTTATATACATGTTTTTTAAGTTACAGTACAGATTATGACTTCAGGCTTGTTACCGTGTGCATATTTACATAGACAAGTTTAAACGGGAATTTAGAGAACTGGCTGTCAAATGTGAAAGGCTGTCAATGTTTCTCCGAATGATGTTCTCAGAACAGGAGAACGTTTTTTCAAATTTACAGCTCATTGATTGTTTGAACATATTCAGTCTCTTTGTATTAAAAAGACTGAATATAAACATATTCAGTTTTTTTGTGCATCAATTCTAAACCTCAAACTCTTCAAATGCAGGTGACGCTGAAGGCTTTTCCCGTCTTCCTGAACTGCTTTTATCGCCTGGTGTCATCAGTCATGCATGAAGGCAGACAGAAGGGAGAGACTGACAGAGGTAAGCTTGCGCATACCTGTTTTGAATTATTTTGAAATATACGTCAGAGGAGTTTATACATTCTTGCAAATCTTAGTTGAAGTTCATTGTTAAAGTAGGAGTTCTCATGCAATTCAAAAGATGTAATTCATACAGTAACTTATATTTAATGTACATTTTCCCTATTGCAGTATTATTGGTATTGTACTGAGTGTCGACGCCAAATTTCATCTTACTGTTAATCTTCTATTCATCACTCTGTTGTAACATCCTCCACAAGCATACTGTTATATAAACAAACAGATTTAACTTTCACAAATTCAAATGGCCCTGTTGTCAGCGTGTCTGCTACTTGTTGTTGGCTCCCTAACTGACAGAATAAGAAGGGAAATCGCATGATGCTGTGGCAAGCTAGTACATTTGCTGCTTCAGCGATTTTAAACTTTCTCCACCAAAGAATCATTAAGTGTCATTGAAACCATCGGTCTGTTGATACTTTTTAAGTACAAGTTGCACTGAATTCATCTCACGTACATAATGAAAAACACATTATTTGATGTATGATTCACCTAATGAGAGAGAGAGAGAGAGATGGTTGCAGACTGTGGATCTGTGGGTTGAATTTCAAAAGAGAGGAAGAAAAATTCCAAAAAGTAGCATGTTGAATGGTGGGTTGAGTTTGATCCTGGAGCTCGGGGCTCAACACGTTTTTGTACTAAAGATTCCTCCCTAATGAATTGAGATCTCTTTTTTTTAAACTTAAGAATTAAAGCCTCTTTTAACTGTAGCATCAGCACAGTCTGTCTTTATTTCTCAGATTTTCAGTTTTGACATTAAAACTCAGTCAGAACTTGAACATAATCAGACTGTGAACATTACCCAGAATTTTCTTGAGTTTCAATCTTAGTGTGCAGCTTTTGATCGTCTTAATTTATGCAGACCAACGGGAATAATGTAGTTAAAATATTACCAGAAAATGTTAGCTTGTCACATGCTGCACATGAAAAATGTATTGAAACCCTGAGTTTACTTGAGTGCCTCATCTTCCAGCTTGTGAGAAGGACAGAGAATTTATCCTGAAGTGTGCCATGCTGGTGGAGAGGATGTACACTCATATAGCCAGTGTTGCTGAAGATTTTACCACCCTGTCCTCATTCATAGTTGCCCAGTACGTCAATTCCCTGCAGAAGGTAAGATCATTACTCATTCTTTATAGGTTGTCCATTAAAAAAAAAGCATATGGCAGGGAAATTTTACAGAAATATTCCCTCTAATTGGTAACACTGGTGTGTTTGCTAGAATTTGACTACTGTCACTAAATCTGTTTAAAGGATTCTCACACTGTCATATATCTGTGTAATTATAGTTTAGGCCACTGGGTTTTGTCCTGTGTCATGTTCTCTTGGCAACAACCAGTTGTTTGTGAAATAAATGAAAACCAAATCAGATCTTTTGTGTGCATGTTGTTTTAAAGGAAATGGGAGAGCAACGCATTTTGCCCAAGGCAATTTGAGAGCCCATTGTTTTTGACAGTGTGCAGTGTGAAATGCGTTTGACCTTGTAACTGACCTGGGATTCATGTTTCTGCACTAAACAATTGTATTCATGCTAAAAAAAGTCCTGTCACCATATATCCTCACTACAATTTTCTATGGTATTTCCTAGGTGACACTTCAGCCCGAAATCAAAGCGCATCTGACAGAGGGTATATACTGTATCCTGGACCGCTGTGTTGAACAGGACATTAAATTTTTAAACACCACCCTTCAAATGGGTGTCAAGGAAGTGTTTAATGAACTGTACAACAGTTACACACACTATCATAAATCTCAAAGGCAAGGGGAGGAAAAATATACCGTCTGATTGTATAATTGTATCTTCAACCTAAAACAGTATCTGTAAAACTGTCTAGATTTTTCATGCTGTTAGTTTGCTTGTAGTTTTTCACTACAAGTGTTAAAAGTGTTCAGTCTTGTAGTTATTGATTTATAGTCATTGATTTATAGTCAAACATATTTTTGGAATTGTTTAGAAAACAGAAATGTTATTCAGTGTCATAAATAAGAGAAAAGAAACTAAAAAAATAAATTTTATATCAGACATTTAAATGCAGTCAAAGTTTTTCTTGTGTTAACAGTAAAATGTTATAGTGTCTGTTGACTTGAGGTTAACGTGACTAAGTCATGTTAGCTTACTGGTTAAAGATCTGAGCTGACAACCTGAAGTCCAGAAATAGTGTTTCATCAGCTAGAGATGGTAAAATCCCTTCGTATGATTGTGTGCCTGAGCAAGCCAATTAACCCTGGCTTGCTCCAGGTGGAGTCTATAAAATTAGTGTACTGTAAAAGTGTCGTCTGGAAGACAAATAACTAATTAAAATGTACCCCAACAGACCTGTATTGTCAAATGGTGTTGAACATTAATGGAGCAATCACTCTAGGTGCTCTTGTGTGCATCAGCCCATTTAGTTGTCTTGTGTTGCACAACACCATTGTTCTGATCATTTGGTTCCTGAGGTTATCTGCCAGGGGAATTTAAATTCAAACAGAAGCGAACTGACTCCGACATCAGTGCATATGTCTGCCTGCACGCATTGATGCACAGTACTTCAGAGGGTCCGATTCATATTGTACAAATTTGAATTAATGGCCTGGCAATGCAAATGGGTCCATGAGTAAGAGCTGTATGTCTTTGTGAAAGCAGGCGTGGTGACAGAGGAGGAAGTCCCCAGTAGCACTTTGTAGAACATCATAGGAAAAAACAGGTGGAGAGGATGATTCATACACGTCCTTATAACACCTGAGGCTTCTCAGAAAGGAAACAGGACACTGGGACTTGAAGGGATGCCTCAGCATGTTCTCTTCCTGGATGATGGCAGGTCTCTTTTGTCTTCTAGATGTCCGCCCACAGGTGGTTCAACCTCCACTGTGCCCAAGTGTTGCTTATTACCATCTCAGACACACACCCTTGGTGTAGAGGCATCCGTCTGCAAGGCAGGATGTTGTTATAGGCAGTACAGAAATCAAAGAACAGGATCTTGACTGTGGTGTCTGCCTTTTCAAGTGGCACGGAGCTCTGTGGAGCGTGAAGATCTAATGTGTGCCTGGTAGGCAAGCTGCAGATAAAGCTGTTTCACAACCCAGGAACAAGGGAAAGGCAATTGGGCTGTAGTCATCCGGGGAGCTGAAGTTGTCCTTTGGCACTTGGACAATGTGGGATGTTTTCCAAAGCTCCATAAACCTACAGCATTGTTTCTATATGTTTTCAGAAGATTGAGATGGAATCTGTCAAGCTTTATAGCTAGAAAGAAGTCAAAACCCATCTCAGCTGACAACTAGGAGCTCGCAGTGATGATCAGAAGGATAGCCGAGAGCCAAGTCTGTAATATAAATACAGATTCCAATCGTTAGCCCTATTGAATGCACACATGAAGGGGTCTAAGATGCAGCCAACCACCAAATTAAAGGAAATATACACTTCAGACAAAACTGTAGTAATATTATTGAAACACTGTGGTAGTTCTCTGTTTTAAGGTGTATGATAATTTATTCAGACAGGTCATCTGAATCACTAATATGAACTGGAGTCAGTCCTGTTTTTCCTCACAGCACTGTCTGATTTGTTTGGAAGACAATTAGAATAGCGTACCCTGCTAAGGTTATAATAACATATGTGTGTTTATTATAGAGTTCCAATGTTATTTTTAGATTTCACTACATTTTAAGCATGGCTTTTAGTTTGTCAAAAGTCTCATTTGGGGTTTACTTGCTTAAAAATAGCACAATGTTTAGCATGTTTGAAAACCTGTATGGTTTTACCAATGACAAGAAATCGTTTTCAATCAACTTGTTTTTGTAATACAAAATTAAGTTGTTGTTTTTAATCAAAGTTAAGAGTCCTTAACTTAGTAATTGTTGTTGAAATTACAGCAGCCAATTCTAAGAATGCCATGTTATTTCCCTGAGGGAGCTGTCATACAAACATGTTTTTATAGCCGCTTAGAGATTTTTACTTCCATAAATTTTTTGAAAGTTTTACAGTACTGTAGGCTGTATTATAGGATAGAAATCATCTTATTGTACCTTTTCCATTGATCAATTTTTTAACACTTGTAGATAATCACACACTTTTTTTCTTTGTTGTTACTCATAAGGACGTTTGCTGAAGAGTATGATTTTCTAGCATAGTTAGTGCTGCAAGCGTTTTCACAGATCTCGTCCATCCCACATTTTGCTCCCGTGGCAGTGGTTGTCATAACAACCAGAACTAAAACAATTACAGCAAATGGTTGGTTGTCCGCAGGGAGTTTATCCTTAGGGGTGGAGCATTATTGTTTGATTGAGCCTCTGTGTGAAAAGAGAAAATGATTTACAGTACTGTGCAAAAGTCTTTAGATAAGAGCTACATTAGATGTTTCAACAAAATTGTATATCTTTTGCTTTAGTATGTCAGTATGAAATATAGATTTCCAAACATTCTTTGCCATTCGCTGTAATAATCAAGTGAGTTTGACAACAGACAGGATTGGCTGACACATCTTATCTTACCATCATCCAATCACTCTGGGATTACATGAAGAGACAGAGAAAACCGAGACAGCCCAAAGACAGCTATACGAACTGTGGCAATATGTTAAATATACCAGTTTAAGGCATTTTGGCAGTGCTACAAGCATAGACCTTTCTTGCCTCACCTTACATTATTGTTTCTGCCAGCTGTACAGTCTAATGAGGTCATGACATTCAGGAAAAAGGCCTTTTAATTATAGAGCTGGAGGAATGGGAGGGGTGACGGGTTGTGGGAGCAATAAAGCATTACAGACCTAATACAATATATAGACAGCATAAGGAAATGACATGCATTCTCTAACAGTAGGCTGTGCTACATTGTAAACCAAATGTTCCCATTAGCAGACATTGCAGAACCACAATATTATAGATGATATCATGACGTGTGAGCACGTTTGAGGCTTTGGTTTTTGCCCATTTGACCGCAGATTAGTGCTTGCTGATTACAAAATGTAATTGTAAGCTTCAAATTCAGTTTGTTTCCCTGAGGAGAGTGGCAAAATATTATACAGCTAACTGGAGGCTGTTATAAAGGGAGACTTGCTGTATGGGTATACTGTAAGTATGAGTATACTGGTCACTAAAAGCATGTCAGTAAGTTAATGGCTCTTTGTAACAATGTAGCTGGTAACATGCTGGTTTAAAGCATGGTTCAGGTAAGGGGAACACTTTAAATTTGTACCTGGGGGCAATTTAGTCTATAGGAATATCTAGATAACATTTGCAGATTTTGATATTATTTCATCATTAGAGAGGTTGTTATATGCCTGTTACTTTTGGTTCAATTTCGTTCAGTCTTTTAACCCTAATCTCTGTATTTTTGTCATACTTATAACCTGTATAGTGCTTTTGAGTGGTCTACGCCTTGTGTGGTCCAAGTCCTTGCCAAGATTTGGATATTTGTGATTTTGTAGACACCAAATCCAAACTAATTTATTGTATAATTACTGCAGGTAATTACTGCATGTAACATATCAGGTTACATAATTGTTGCAATATCTCTCTTGTAAATAATTCGGAATCATGCAAAACTAATAATTAGTTAGCAGGTTTGTCAAAGTGTACTTATTCTCCAGCTCAAACGTTGACTTTTGTGTTTGTTAATGACTTTTTTGTTTGTTAATTAAATTTTGGATCAGCATTTTACATATGATCATAACAGGCGCTCCTGCATGAGAATCCACGTTTTTTCTACCAGCTAGAGTTGCCCAAACAATTACTCCTCGAGTATTTTGAGGCACAGGGTAAACGGCGAATGTCCCCACCCCCAAGCCCCCCTCCATCTGCGTCTCTGCAGAGCGTGATTGGATTAAAGTCGGTTACCCTTTCCCCTCTAACCCGGTGATGCTGGCTGTTTCCTGCTTCTTCTTCTGTACAACCACTGCTGCTGGTGAATCCGGTCGTCAGTAGAGCGCTGTAGCCACGGTGAGACGCTGAGCGTGGACGGCGGTGGCTTTTCAAGGCATTAAATCCACCGTATTACCCCATCCGAAATCACAGCAATGCGCAGGAAATCAAGGATATTATTATGCTTTGCTGTGCTGTGGGTCCTAGGCATAGCTTATTATTTCTATTCGGGGACAACGCTGAGTCGAAAGGTAGGTTTTTATACTCGCTGCTTTGAATGCTGATCAAATGAGAAATATAAGTTGTTTAGTGTGATCGTTCGTAATCTTCCGTTTACCGGACGAACTGCTGAAACAGTCATCACGACGACATACGTACAGCCTAAGAGAGGACGAGAAAATACTAATGTTAAACCAGCATTTACACAAACTGTTGTGTCCATGTATTTGAACACAAAGATAGTGTTATCGCCCCATGCCGACTCTGTGCTGTGATTGTACCGAGACTATCGTATAGCCACGTCCCGTTTAACTGAATGTAAAGCTTGCGGTCTCCGAAGACGTCGTGTCTTTCTAAAACCATTTCCTTGAGTGATCAGTGTTTCCTTTACGAGCGAGAGACACACTGACCGGCTACGATCAATCAGTTTCGCCGGTGACCGTTACAATGTAACGGTGTCGAGCGTGTTTAAGTGTAACGTTCATGACATTAATACACGATCTATTGTCAGCTGTACATTCCTCGTCTCGGCGGGACAGAATCGCGGTAAATGCTGCCTCAGTCATTCCTTTAGTTAACAAAGAGCCAGTCCTTCATTTAACGCAGACTTTCTGCAAAGTATACTGTGGACGTTTTATCGAAACTGACAATACAGTAAACCATTTGAAAGCAATTATTCATTTTAAAGAAACGCTGCTTTTCATATTTAACATCTTTTATTGGGTTCATAAATTATACCCCGAACCGAGTCGTTTGATCAATGACAACATTAGTCAGTACCTGAGTCATAATCGTACTGAAATAAATGTACCTATTTAACATCTGACTTCGCTTATCTGAATCGCATTAATATCACCTTGTCAGCGTGTAAATATTGAACAGTTTTGAAAGCAGGGTGGTGCACCGTGTACCCGCAGGCTTTACGCCATCTGTCTTTAAGGATGTTTGTAGAAATTTGTTAGTCAAGATGCTTAACTCACACTTCCCTTTATTAACTGGGAATAAGTCTTCGGATTTTTTGTTTCTTGCTTTGTTTTCGTACATGTCCATCAACCATAGACGCAACTAATTTTCTATTGTGTGTGCTTGTGATATTGTGATTAAGGAACAATGAAGTAAATAGACTGCAGCTTGTTTGAGAATTGCTCCCTTGTGTCGTTGTGGCAGCGTGAGAGTTTAAAACTTTGACTTTTTTGGTTTGGTTTGGTTTATTGAATTGGCAGTTTAACTCTATGCAAGCAGAGGATCTGGTGGTTAAAGGTTTCCTGCTTCTTTTATCATATAACCTGCTTGTAAAGCTTCACCATGTAACGCAACAGCTGGTCGGCACTATTTTGTATGGCTTAGGGCAATTTACACTAAATCTGTTTCTTTGTACAGAATATTGGCGTTTGGTGCAGCTTTGGGGGATTAAGTGTGCATATCCTTAAAATTGCACGGTGAAATGTTTGTTTCTTTGAGTTAAAGTAGATGTGATTTTTCGATTGTCTTTTTCAGTTTATGTCTACCAGAGCTGTGTTAGTTACGCAATAGATTTTAAACAGATGTCCAAGCTCATGGCTCCACGAGGAAATGAATTCCCAAGTTCTCATGCTCCGTAAGAGCAGACGGCAGCTTTGGGATGGCTGCTGTGCCAGGTTGAACGGGGGCACAGGTTTGAGTACCTCGGTTAGGCGGGGATCAGATTTGGAATATTTTCTCACTCTCCGTAATTGTATCAGATTGGTTTTGGAGCCACAGCTGCCCATGGATGCAGGAAAACGGACAGCTTTTATCTCCACTGAGAAATGCATTTGATCTGATATCTGCTCCACAACCCAATTATTGACAGTCTGATTGTTCCGACCCCGTTGGCATGTTTACAGTGTGGCGGTGTGATGGGGTTGCTGTACAGTCACTTGTTTAAATCAGGCCAGTTAACATCAGAGTGAAGGAAACAGGGTGACGAGAGTTGTCCATATCTCCCAAAGCTGTATGTGCTTGGATGTGGAGCTTCTTGTTTTCTGTTTTTCCTTTGATAACGGTGCCAGAAAGACGTCATTTTGGTCTGAAGACTGTCACGCGGATTACGTTGTACCAAGCAATAAAAGAGCACAGGCTCGAGTTTATGGTGACTGGAGACTGTGAAGTTCTTATTTTCTGATATTGTTCTGTTAATTGCCACTGCGCCGTGAATTTTGGAGACGACCTGTTTTAACTACAAGTGCATGTCAATTAGCTCAGATGTGGTGCTTTAGTATTCCAGTACATATTCTTCCCGGATATTGATGTATGAGGCTACATTTTACCCACAAAAGGGATATCTGGGCTTTAAATTTAAAGGGTGATATTTGCAGTGTTGTATTGCTTTATCTCTTTCCTGAGGTACTGTCTGCTAAAATGCTTTTGAGCCTTGAAAATGCAATGTTTTTGCTGCTTTTTGCCATGGGAGTTTTTTTCTCTGCTTATCTACCTGCTGAGGCTTAATATTTTTGGCTGCTTTAAAGTTGGCAGCCGAGTTCCACAAGATTATGTTTCTCATCTTGCTGAATCAGCCGGGTTTAATTCCAGAGATGTAATCAATGCGCCGTTTTTAAACAGAGCTAAATATAAAGTAAAAACACTGTATACACGTTCTCATGCCATACATTTATCCCAAAATTTCTCACCTTTCATGTGAACAGGAAGTGTTATACGGCATAAAAGCATATTGCTTTTTATGGCCTGACCTATGACAGGACTATGGTTGTATGTATGTCTATAAAAGGGTTTAAAGACTGTTATCCATTGATTCCAAAGTTATAGTGCAGGTCAGAGGAGTTTCTTTACAGCCAGAGTGAGTGACCTCCACGGACAAAGGTCACTGAGCTTTGTTTATGACCATGGATTTCCTCTATCACAGTCCTCTGTTTTCACCAGGAGAAGGCAAAGGTACATGCTTGTTGTTTGAGAAGTAAATGGCCAAGACTTTAGTTGCATAAACATGTTAATCTTGCACAAACCAGTGGGGCCAGTTTTATAAGCTGATGAATAAAGAAAATAAGATGCACTTTTTATAGAGGAAAGTTTATAGTTGTCCTGTTTTGCCTCATTTCAGATGCTGAAACCAAAGGTTATGCATTTATATACAAGTTTAGCAATACAATAACTTTCAATGAAGTAATTAAGTGAACATTTTGCTGAGAAAAAGCATTGATCCCATTTCACTGTGACCGCTTCAGTATGCTCAATAAGTATAGACCTTTATAGAACTCCATTTAGACTGCCTGTAAAAGTCCTGCTAATTGAATGTTTTATTCAAATGGTGTCATTATTCCGGAGTAAAACATTACATCGCAAAACGATGAGGCATATTTTTCACAGTAATTGTTGCAGTAATTACTTTTGACAGGCGGTGATTGTGTTGTCATATCCAAACATTCAACATTATACTGAAGTATTTGGCAATGGAGATGAGGTTCTGATATTTGGTAAGATAAACGTCTCTGTGAGGATTTGTGGAAATCCTGTCCACCGCATATACATCTCCCTGCCTGTTCAGTTAGGGAGTGAGATTTTATCAAATTCTTATTACGTCTCTGATTACTATTACTACAATTCAGTTTGTACCTAGGTTGTCAAAGACTGTTTCTCTAAATCTCCCTTTGGCGATCATTTTTATTTGATGATCATTTCTTATTCTTTTAGAATTTATATTGGGTTCTAGACTAGATTTAGCCAGGAAACCGACTTCTAAAGGTAGTGAGCATTTCTCATACTGGTTTGTTTCGGATGATCAAGATAAAATGTCTCTCAGGGGAGGATAAAATGGAAAAGGAGGCATTTGCCTCCAGTTTGGGCTCATCTTAAAAGCTTGCTGTAAATGGCAGGTGAATATGAATGCAAAATACAAAACGTTTCTTCTATAATGTGTAGCGTTATAGCGTGTCCTTCTGTAGTGTTCCTTTAACTCGATTGGTAGAGCATTCCGTTAACAGGTTGTGGGTTCGATTCCCAGGAAACATGTCCTGATAGTAATGTATACATTGAATGTACTATAAGTCGCTTTGGATAAAATCTAAAATCATCTTGTAAATGTACTATGTTAACCTTGTTTAAAAATGTTTTGAACTTGCGTCTCTGGACACACTGACTACCAGAGTGTCTTAAATATAGTTGGTGAAATTGCTTCCTATTTGTTGAAATTGCTTCCTTGTCCTCACATGTAAGTCGTTTTGCATAAAAGCATCAGCTAAATTACTAAATGTAAATGTAATATTTGACTGTAGAGCTATTGAATGACCATCATGTTTATCCAAAGCTCCAATGTCTTCAGAATGTGTCCCTTACTAAACACAGGATTAAACTAAATTCATTTGTTTCTGCTGCTAGTCTTCTTACTGCATTTTTACATTTCTTCGGCATTTAGCTCAGTCATGCATCTCTGTGTGAAATATGTATGAGCTCATGCGAAACATATAGGAGTAATTCAAAGTGGTTCCCCTGCAGCTCACTTAACTGGAGATTCCTGATAATAACTGAGCTTTTGATGTTAAGGGTCATTCATTCTTTGGTGGGGTTTAGGTACTGGATATTCCCCATGTGCAGGTTTCTGTGACATCACTTTGTGATGAATCTAGTTTTATGACACAGTCAGCTGCTTTATTGGTTTATAAAGAGGCCTAGATGAAAAGAGCGTGTTTATGGACATTTGTTTTATTTTGGAAGAAATACTGAACATTGTTTCTGGGGTCCTCAAGGCCACCCAAACTGCATGTAAGTGCAATAGAGACGTCTCTAAATTGGAATATTGTGTGTGTGTACAGAATAGAGACACTCCTGAACCAATGTTAACCAAAGTAATGTTTTGGCTACTGTACTTGTAAACAAGACACATGGATGCCAGCACTGTTTGGTGTTGTCTTATTTTAACCATAGTAATATTAGTGACTGGATTGAAATTATAGTTTTATGATAGTTAGTTAATAAACTCTGTGGAATATAATATATGGGTTAAATAGACTTTGGGACTAAAGGGAGAAACTTTGGTGTAGGAGGAGACTAAAATGAGTCAAGACATGCATCTCAGATTCTGAGATTTTGCTTCTGGAGAACACGTCAGATAAGCTGTGTAAAGTACAGTAATATAACTGCATTAACATTAGGTAGTTTGGTTTTGTTATGGCTGTGTGGATTTTATGAGTTCAGGTCTGTTACTACATGATTGGGAGTAAATTCACATGTAGAATGTGGTTTTCACTCTATAAATGAACTCTGGGCAAACATTTAGATAAAACGTTCAGATGAGGAATCATTTATATTTAGCTGCAGTATTTATGTGGCCCAAGTGACCACATAGGTCTATTCTAGCAAAACAAATGAGTTGCGGATATTTAATTTGCAATGTCATGCATTTTTTTGTATTTAGCATTATTGTGTCATTTTGTTGGTGAATCACTGCTTAGTCAGTAACATAAATGACTGTGCTTCATCTTTTTACTTTAGTTTAATCTTCTCATACTGTTTTCAAACTTAATGTGCTTGTGTTATGATAACACAAATCTGTCTTTATCAGCTAAGCTTTTTAGCTTAATCTCTCCCACTTCGTCATCTTGAAGACAAAACAAATACCAAGTGCTTGTTTTTGATAAGGACTGACTGGCTTGGGCTCCTCAAGATATCTATGGTAGTAGTAGAAAGTAGTTCAGGCTTGTATTTAAGCCTAGTTTCCCACCGGGCAATCTTACAGATTGGCAAGCGGATGGCATGGAGCCTATGAATATCTATGTTCTCTGAAGGCAGATGTAAACAAAGCTGCTCTTTCATCTCAGGGAGTGTTTGCAAACTGTGTTGCCCTGTTGTGGATGGACCATTATAGTCTTCAGTTGGTGGTGGACATGTTCCTGGTCTCTCAATGCATTGCTTTTGAAGTAAACGTACATACAGTAATGTGAGGAGCTGTTTTTGGATCTGGGTATAATTTACTGGCCACAAGAGCAACATAATCCCCTTCCATCTTTTTGAAAAAGAGATGATGAATATCAAATGCAGTCAAGTGTGTCGTATTGTTCCCAGTGTTAAAGCCTAAAGGCAGCTCTCAAAAAGCTAAAATGCTAAGACTTCAAGGGGGCCTGTACAAAAACGTAATATAAAACATTTAATTATTAATATCAGAGAAAAGTTTATTCCCTTATTTCTTTGCTTGTGTGTAAAGTGCCAACGAGATAATGTTTGTTAGTGTCCCTTAACTCCTCAAAGCCTCAGAGTCTTGAGTCTTCGCCCAACATCTTGCTAACATCTTCATAGACGTCAATATTCAGCGTCATTATGAAATCATGAACGACAGCCCTTACCGCAGTACTGAACTGCTGTCATAAACAAGTGTTGTTCATAGAAACCAGTTGCACATCTTAAGAATTAACATCCGCTTTCTGTCTGCGCCAAACACATTTGTTCTGTCAGCTTGTGACTGAAGTATTCTAGCATGTTTCTTCACTCACTTGGATCAAACAGAGAACCTCATATGAGATGCAGTCAGAGTTGTTTGGAGGATACACAGTGGGCTCAGTTTTTCATGTATCGAGACATACACACGAATGGGAAAACACTTTTAATATGGCCGGGGGGCATGAATGTGTTGAAGCTGTAGTTTCCGTAGCCAAATGCTTCTAGGTGATTTGGAGCCCCTGAGACATCGGAGACATTGACAGACCAATGAAATTGCAGCCATAATTTTAATGAGTTCTGTCTGTGCATAGCCTCCAGTGGTGGATCATCATTTCAACAAAATATTTTTACAGTGCTGCTGATTAAAATCTGCTTCTGTTCTATGGGAAGCTGATTGGAAAATGTATCGCTCCTTACTCTGAAAATGCACTTGGCTCCATAGTCATAGAGTGAAAACCTACTTATTTCTTTTGCAAACTGTTACTGCCATGATAATTAAGAAATTAAATGTTTCTGATCTGGTAATGAATGAGTCTCAATATCCCAGGAGAGGAGCGTGATTATGAAACATCACAAATCTTTAAAAACTGATGTCCTAAATGTTTATAACAGGGTTGTTAAAATTGCAGACCTCATATAAACGAATTAAAAATAATAAAATATATCTACTAATTTAAAACTACCAGGCTGGTAGTGTGCCTGGTAGAGTTTGTTCTAACTAGGGTTTTGGTGTATTCAACTGTAAGCACTTGTTCATTTGCTCCACAGCTTCAGTCTGGCGTCTGGGGCGTTTAGTCGAGGACAATGAGAAACTTGATGCCAAAAACAACAAATGCAACAATCTGCCACATGAGGCTTTTCAATGTGACCATCCCGTCTGACTGACAGACATCGTTTGAGGTGGCATTGAGTCTAGACCTGAATCAGTGGAGAACTGAGTAAAAGCTTGTAAGAATTATGTCAGGTTTGCATACAGCTCTGAAACGGCGCAGCTGCCTTCGCAAAATTGGCTGTTGTTGTAATTGGGAATTGCTTTCCATTTTTTTTCAGAATGCTCTGACAATTTATTTCACATGAGATGGAGAGAGATTGTGATACTTTGACCAAATTGCCCATAATGAACCCGTAATGTGTAATGTAACCCATGCAACTTGGAAAATCACGAATGCAACAGTGCAGTCATTCTTGAGGCTTTGTGAAGCTCAGAAGCATCAATTACATGCTAATTAGCATGCAGTGGAGGGCAGGCGGTTCAGGGCAGACTGCTGACTGCAGTCCCTTGTCTTTTGGCCTGATGTTACCTTTCATGCATATGCAACCACAGACTCTGAAGAGAATACTGCCCCTTTATAATTTTCCATATCTCCTCCAATCATTCAACTCCCCGGGGTCATTTCAATTATTATAATTATTTCATTTTAACCACGAGAGTTCGTTCTGTGCTTTTGTGTATGTGATCCTCACGCAGGGCTGTGAGCTAAAAACAGAACTCTACAACACAGTTTTACTTCCTGGGCCATTTATGCCAACAGTTTAATTGTTTTTCCACTAGCCTCTCATCAAATCTTTTTAGAAAACACAGCACCGGTCATATAGGTCAGATCACAGTTCTGTGCTAGCCCAAAGCTCTGTCAAGTTGGCCCTGGGCCAGCAGACTGTCCTTATTGTTGAGCCCTGTGAAAGAGTTCATAAATTAGGCCAGCTTGGCTAGGCTTGTTTGCATGCACCTCTACTCATTTGAATGATCAGACTCTTATTTGGATAATACATTTCAGGCCACGCCAGCTTTGTTATTATTTTGTCCAGCATAGCTTCACTACTTATCTATGTCTTTATAAGCAGGTCCTGAGCTTCTGCCAGGCCTGTGGCTTCCATAAGTGCTCTGCATACATCCTAATTACCATTACAGACCAACCGCTGAACTGTCTGGCTTTCTGATCTGTATACCTTCAGTATGCTTAAGGGCTTCTGGCTGTCCCTCATACCTTTCTTGCTTGGCTGATTTACATACCTTGCAATGAAATGATTGCCCTATCACGGTCAGCTGAACATCTGCTGAAATGAGTCGTACCACCTGGCCCAGATCAATGAGGACACACAGTTGAGGCAGAAATTAAAGTCCTGATATTTATTTGCTTAAGTTTAAAGGTCCTGATGCGTGATTTGGGCATGATTTCCGGTGTGATTGTGGTTATCACCAAACTGACACTTCCTGCATCGTCTTGATTTTGCAATATAGCATTTTTACAGTAAGTGGGGTAAGTGGATTTAACTTTAGGTTTTAAATGACAGATACTCTTTTTAGAAAGGGTATTTGTGTAAGCAGTGAAGTGTACTTCCTCTGTCAGTGGCTGTCACTTCATCTCTACTTCATCTGGTTGTTTTTTGATGGCAGCAAAGTGTCAAGTGTATTTTTCACTGTTTGTGATATCCCACAATCCTGTGCTTGTGCTTTAGTGCTCGGTGGAATAAGTAAAATGGATGTTGGCTGTTGAAAGCAGTAAATTTAAATCATAAATAATATTTTGTCATTTAATTTTTGCTGAGAAACGTGTATCATAGTTACTTAGTATGTTTTCTTGTTTATATCTTACATCTGTATTTGCTTGGTTCACGTGTGTTTTAAATCATTAGACATGATGTTATGGTGCATTGGAAGCCCATCTAAAACTATTTTCTTGTAAGAAGGTACAAAAAGTGCTGTCCAAGTCATTGGCGTACCTGGCAGCTTGGAAGCGGTCTTCAGTTTTGGACACAACCAACATTGTAATTGATATTTGGAGAACTCCCCAGTTTCTGCTAATGAAATCTAAGCAAGCACATGATGGGCATCTCGGGCAAATTGGTGAAGGATGATGCGGGCCGTGAACAGATCTCTGTGGATCTCCTCTAGATTGACACTCCGAGCCTAAAGGATAGCCAATTTGCATTCGTCTTCATATATAAAGCAACGGCCTTTGGATGCCCGATGCAAATTTAGAGTTGACAGCCTCTCACGTTTGCTGAAGCACTTCGCTGGCATGTTGGCGAGTGGTAATCTGATTCTGACAGGAGGCCCGATTTCGTTTGCTGTGTTTTCTTACACTGCATAATATTTGATTTCCACTTGATAGAGAGGACACTGTTGAAAAATAGATCTGGTGCTGCTACACTAACCCTGAATTTGGCAACAGCTCTGCATTTGTCTTCTGCATTATTAAATGCTACGTAGAGTATTTTATCCTGAGCTTTTATACAACCAGCCTCACAAAATACAACAGATACCCACAACAGTCTTTTTGCTATGAAAACTCTCTGAATGTCATTACTACTGTAGCTATGTCAACTAAAGTGTGTTGGCCTCTGCCCACAGATGACAGTGTAGATGACAGGTTGGGTGAATTTGCCTTGCAGTAAAGTTTATACAATAAATAAGACATAATGCAGTTTATTTGACGTATGAGTTTTGTGTGAATTGCACCTTAATTTTCCTTGAATAAAAAGTGTGGCTAAAGCTTCCAGATGAAATTTGTCATGTCACTTCCCTGCTAAAATGAAACCTCCTGGGTGAAATGCATAACACAACCTGCCAGAGCCCTAACTGCCTTGCAGATTCGATCATGCTGAAAGACATGTAGGCCAAGGACAACACGCAGCCTCTCAGTTTATAAACTGTCACGGTTCCGTTTTCCCAAAAGCAATTTACGTTTTGCCATTTTTCAACAAATATTATTCAACTTAAGGAAAAAGTTCACATGTAGTTACCTTATTTTCATAATTACACATGCAAACAACACACTTTGATTTTTCTTTTGTTGTTGTTTAAAGGATTTAGAGGATTTAGGAATGTTCTTAAAATAATTTATTTTACTATGATGTCATATTTTGAACTGTTGTTACCACGTATTGATTAATTATTTGGGAATGTGATTTGAAACAGAATCTTATTGATGTGGAGCTGAGTTTCTTTTAGTCAGATATTGAAAGCATATGCCAATAATTGACATCAGATCCAGTTGAACGTTTCAGCTGAGTGGCATGCATATTTTTAACTACTTTAACTACTTAACTACAGTTAAGTCAAGGAACACAAGAATGTATATTTTGTTGTTTTCTCTGAGTTACAGTGCATTAAGGTATACATTTTCTATTAGTATGTGTGTACTCTGGGAATCGAACAGACAACCTTTGCTAAGCGTCAGCTGTTGAAAACGTTGTGATAATCGACACAACTTCTGACCCGCTACAAACTATCTTTTAACTTTTTTTCTACTTCAGGGACCTGAATGAACTTAATGAACTTCCCTTCATAATGTCACGAAGCAGATTTTGTTTACCCATTATCTCTCCTAAGGGACATTCTAAAATGCCTAATGCAAAAATCATTTACGTGGCTTAATGTGCTAGAACAACTCGCCAAAGTAAACCTGTTTTTTTCCTTAAACAGTACTTCTAATAAACAATCTGATGATGTCATTATCAAAATACATCTTTTATTTCCATAAAATTTAGCAAGGGTTTTTTATTTTTCAGCATTCTTTATAGCGCTTTCTATACACACCCTAAACATTGAGATGTGTGTGTAGATCATGGACTCATTAATTTGCCTGTGGAGAACATTTATGATCAATGATGAATCTGGTCTTTGAAAGCCACTGTCACAGTACATTAAACAGTGTTAAGCTGTTTCCATACGCTGATCTTATATGCAGTAGCAAACGCTTAACATAAAAACACAGTCTTTCTCCTGGGATTATAGTATGGTTTTGGCAGTGGATAGTGTTTATGACAGGGGAAGTGTGAAAAAGATTTGGTCTCACTGGTTGTTATTGTAATACATTAATCCACATTAAGTGTTTTCATTAAGTGTTTTAATAACATCCCACACGGTCTTTATTTATAATGGCTCAAACTGCTTAATCCGAATAACAAACAATTTTCCTTCAATTCACTCTGGACATATAGTTATGTGTGACCATAGTTATGTGTGTCTGTGTGATATTGTGAGTTTTGGCACATGAAGATGGTGGGGCTACAGACTCTTATTGCCTCATTTAATTGATGGTATTAATATGTTGGCATAAAAGTCACATCCGAGCAAAGACTTTTGATTTATGAAAATGATGTTCTTGTGTGAAGATTTAGTTTGTGTTTATAGGTGTTTCTCTTCAGATTGTACTGCACTCCTGTCCTGCTGCCTTCTCTTAAAAGTTTAATATGCACACAGTACTGTAATATTATCATATAAACACACACACACACACACACAGGTCGCTAGTGGCAGCTGTGTATGCAGTGTGTAGGTTAACACTCTGTTTGGGAAGATTATGGAAGTGTACACAAAATCTATTCTTGTTAAATTACAGCTAGAAGAAAAACAGCCTGGTATGGAATAGAACAGAAATTCAACAGTAACCAATACGCAAATTGTGCAGATAAAACTCCATTTATACATTTGTCTGAATTGGTTGAGTACTCAAAACAAGCAATAAGACTTACCTAAACTCGCATGCATACACCTGACCTTCAAAATACATCATCATTTAGTTTCAATGGAGAAATGCGCTTTATAGTCACGCTTGTTTATCACTGTACTGCTGTGGTACATTAGCCTATTTGTTTACTGGCAACATTGACACACAGCCCCACTCTTGTCCATAGTCTCAACCTTATGTTTCAGCTTGTCCTACAATTTTCTTACCTTGAGTCATAGGTTTTAAATGTCTGTCCACAAATGGTAAATTGTGAAATAGACAGAGGCTTTTATCACAGACTTTGAGAGTTATGGGTATTTTGGGCTTTGCAGGGCATGTGTGTGAGGCCTGCAGGTTAAGTCTGCTGTATTTTATTGCATTATCACAATAAGAACCAGTGCTTGTGTGCAATTGAAAACCACAGGATGTGTTTTTTTTCCCGGAAAATTGAGAAACACTGCAAAAAACCCTTTAAATGTTTTCCATGTATGGGAATAATGTATTTTTAGCTTGTTCGTTTCCCCATCTTGAAGACTTGGAAAGCAGGTACCCGTTCCGTGTTGAATGACGTAATCATCCTTTAATCTAAAAATTGAGTTAACAAGAATGAGACAAAAGCAAGCAACATGTTTTATCCTTTTCTGCACTGGCGCCACTGCACTCAAACATTTCAACTTTATTGGCAAGCGTGAGCTCCGTTTGGCCCAATCCAAATTGGTGTATGCTGCAATTTGCATTACTTTCTGAAATCGTTTGTTCTGATTGGTCAGTCGTGCCGTTCGGAGGTCAGCTATTTTGTATAATCACAGAACTGTATAATTTACAGTTGCCCTTGGCAACGTACCATCATTACTTTCATGTCTCTCACACCACTTCATAATCTTCATCTTTTCTTATTTACGCTAGCATAGCTGATTGATTGGAACCATCCTACAACTAAAACTAGAGAACTTAGTTATATAAAATATGTTAAAATGAATACTTATGGTAAACAAAACTTTGGATAGATGGGTGATGGGGGTCCTGGTTACCCTGTCAGGCTTTCTTGTGCCTTACCCCTTATATATCTGAAACTTTAAAAACAGAGACATTTAATAATGCAATATGCCCTTGATCTGGAGAGTTACTGTTACACAGTAACACAACATTACTGTGTGTTGAAGCCATGCCCTTGCCCACAGCATGACCGGGACAAGTTTGAATAGGTTGTGTGTATGTGTGCTTTTCTCTGGTCTGCCCTGTTTGCTGGGAAAGGGATTGTTAAAATCATTGGGCTTTAATGCAGGCTTTGCAGTGTTTGGTCGTGTGTGTGTGTGTTTTCTTCTATTAACAGCCAGTCTCCTCTCCTGCTGTTTGTATGTTAGCATAGATATACTAGAGAACTGTTTCAACTGTCAGACTGCATTGTTTGTCATGGGTGAGAAATTGAAGGTGTGACATTAAATTACTGCACACTTTAATGCCTGAAGTACATTCACGCTCTGCTGTCTTTTCTGCAACTTATCACATGCTATCACCGCCATCTATAGCAGTAGCAGAGTTTCTTTTTACTTCCCTCAGGACCTGGTTGCCATTCAGAGCAAAGATAGAATAATTAAACATGACTGCCATTTTATTGTGTGAGCAGGCATATCATGTCCTGCAGGCTGATTGATCCAGTCAGAAGAAATCTGATGGATCACACAGGGCTTTTGCACATTTCTGTCTGCATATGTACCTTATTGTCAGCACGGATCAGTAACCCCTCTGGTGCCATCTCTGTTTGAAACATAAAATTGCAGGTTACTTTACAGACTTTTGTGTATGTGGAAGTCAGATGTAGCCAAAGGTTTTGTGAGAAATTGGACCCAACAGCTCTAATTTAAAAAAAATTATACACTTACAGCTGCAAACTGGGGTAAGATAAGGAGACAGTTGCACACTGATTTATGTGGTTGCTTAATAATTGTTTTTTGTTGATTTTTTTAGCTAAAATAAAAAGATACAGATTGCAACTTAAATGTTTTACACAATGAAAGTTTAAAGTTATATATTAATAATATCATAGTCACTTTTATTGCATGTTGAACAAGTCTTGTGAGGGACAAAGTCTCAATCACATGATTTGCTAAATATGCATTCAGCAATGTTGTTGGTAACTGCAAAACTTGCTTTTGTGTGGTGCTGCAATTGTGTCAGTTGTGAGTCTACTCACAACTGGTTGGACTCACCCAGTCAAGGCTTTTTGTGCTATTAACTTGTCTTTAAAAAAGATTGTCGAGACTGGATCATTCAAGCTTCCTCACAAATCATTCTCTCTGTCTACTGGCTGTTTTTCTTTATCTTGTTTTGTTCTATTCTTTTTCCATTTTTCTGCTTCCGTTTATGAAAAAGATACTTAATTTAGTTAATATGAGCTAATTAAGCTATGTTTGAACACTGCCACAACTTTGTTGCGTGCGTTCCGTTTAAATGAATAAAAATATGACTTAATTTGCATTTTCGCTTTGCATGGAACCAAAAAGTGGAAGGTGAATGAAGCTAAAGAGCATATGAAGAATATTTTGAGATGCTTTATACTCAAAGCAATGCAAATTCCATTTATAGCCAAGACTATAAATTAGAGAGGATTGAAAATGTTTTATTTAGCATGCTTTTGTGCACTAGCTGTTCACTGCAACAAATTCAGTTGGGTTAGTTTGATTTGTGTGTCATTTTACCGTGACATACTCGGTTAAATTATTTAAAGTAAACTGAAGTGAAGTGACACCCGGTGCCTGTAAGGTGCTTTGCTTAAGGGCACCTCAAGTTGTTTCCTGCTCCATTGGGAATCGACCCGGCAACCTTCTAGGCTACCTTTAACCAGCAGCTATTTACATACTATACACTTCTATTTCAGTATAGTTTTGTTTTAAGAATTGAATATGAAAACACCTCATTTTCATTGTGTGTAGCTGCTGTACTTAATTGAACATGACTGATGTTCAGCCAAAGAATAACTTTTTGAGTGTGTTGTCACATGTTGCTTACAGCTCCTAGTTTTCTATCAAGGATGCTTTTGTTCAACCCATCGCGCTTACATACTGTGACAGCTGCCTTTGGTTCACAGATGTTTCTGAGAAGCATGATTGTATATCCTGAGCCATTCATGTGATTCTTGTGACTGAACAATAAATGTCTCAGTGATTCAGTGGCTGATCTCTCCAACACTCGATGTAACTCAACTCTAGAAAGCTGTACCGCAGTGTGTCATCATGTGACATGCTTTCTCACAGTTAAAGTAAAATTTCACAGTTTTGTGAATTGTAAAATTCATTGGAGAAGATAAGGACACACAAAGTGAGAACATGAAAGCCGGCTGCCAGGAGAGTCACGGCAGACTCGGCAGCGCTGTGGGAACTTCGCTGAGGGCAATTTGTGGCCCGACTGGTCTGTCATTACACATCCTTGGGTTTCCTCTCAAGAACAGTAATTATGATCAGCTGGCCTGTGAGGTTTTAGTCAGCACTCGTGGCTCAAGTTGAGCCTGTTTACATGAGAGATTTTTGCTCCTAGCCCCTCAGTTTCCCAGAATTCTCCCCGGGACGCGAGAGGGCTGCATGTAATTTTCTCCGTGTGCGCTTAGCTCCTTGCATAAATACAAAATGATCAATTCCCTGGCATACAGACCAGAGAAATCAGTTAGGGTGTTTTGGAAACTAGGGCTATAATTTAACCAGTAGACTAAAGCCTCTAATACTAGATTACTTTCTTGTGTGCATGAGTTTAATGGGAGAATCAATGATTTTTCAGTTTCCAGTTTTCAATTTCGCATTCCTTCATGTTCTTTCACATGAACAAATATTTAAGGGCTCTTTTACTCAAATATAACCCATCAGACACCTTTTGATCAATGTTTTCTCTATACAATGAAAGTAAATGGTAACCCTAGCTGTCCTTGCTCTCCATTCATTGTAATACAAAGAGGAGCTTGAACATTTTGCTAGTCTTCTTAAAAACCTTCTTAAGAACCTTCTTAAGAACCTTCTTAGGAACCTTCTTAGGAACCTTCTTAGGAACCTTCTTAAGAACAACATAAGGGTGAATAAATTAATTGTCATTGGTGTGTCTGCTCTCCCTTTAACAAATTCCAGAAACATAAATATACAGACATATTGCGTTTATGTTTCTGTGTATGTTTTTAAGGATACTTTTAACTTAGAATGCAATGATTTGTAATGTTTGGAAAGTACGGAGTATCACTTTAAGCCCAAATCAAGGTGTTATGTAATCCTGGATGTTTTTTTTTTGTCCTATCTCCACCTGTGACCTGATTGTGCCAGTTTGGAGCAGTGCATGTCAGACCTCCACTTCCCCGCACACCCCTGAGACCTGCATTCGAAACAAACACACATAAGGGCTCAAGGCTACACAATTGTCTCATTAAATGTCCTTTGCTCTCCTTGCATGGCACCTTGACTTCTCACGGTATCTTCCATGCAGGTTTTTAGTCTGACACTGTGGCCGCTACCGGTTAGTCATTCCTGGTGTGTTCTCCACAATTTAAAACAGACAGCGAATAAAAATTGGAACCCAGAACATTTGCATTCAGTTTTGGCTCTTGTTGAAACTACAGTGGCATGTGATAGACACAGCTGCACTAAAACAACAGTCCTTTTCTTTCAGCACTGAAGATCTTTTTGTGAGCGTAGCACATTCCGTTATACAGGCACAATATGAAAACATACTATTAAAGGATTAATCATCACAGCCTGGTATTTGACTCGCAGTGTAGCGGCATGTTTGTGAAAGACGACCTGCCGGCACTGAACTGCAGGGGTATGTGTTTGAAAACAATTGACTGCAGCAATGAAAATATGGTCACGTTTTACTGAAGCCATTTAACGGAGTAGTTTTACTAAACAATTTGTTACAGTTGATTACGTATGACAACAATGTGTCATTGTTCGTTTCAAGTAGTCGTTTATCATAATTTACAGTTGATATAAGGACTATTATATGGTCATGATAAGCATAACGGGCCATGTTAGTGTTTTAGAATGTAAATGTTTTGTGCGGTTTTGCTGTTGGTTGGCCTGTATGTCATGTCCAGTGAATGTAATTCTATTCATGGTATGTTATTGTCTGACTTGCATAGAAACGTAATGTTTCCAGTGTCCTAGTTTGCTTTTTTTTCCCCCTAAAACACTCTCCCCTTTGTTCTTCTATCATACCTCATGTCTGAGGGGCAGACATTGTCCCAGGCTCTATGATAAAGTGGGCTTACTAAGGTCCTCTGTATGGTTATAGATTACCCATTGAGCTTAATGGGGCCCTTCCATTAGGAAGTTGTTCCGGGCCCCATGAATTTTAGTCAGAGATGATAGAATTAACAAGATGCCACAGTTCTATTACTATGGGGGAAAGTACAATGCTCATTATGTCTGGTTATTATGTCTGGCAAATAAAGTCTTGTCTTCTATTAGAAAGAGCCAATCGTTAATCGCTTAACACCAACTATTTTGTATCCACTTAGGGAGGGGCTTTGTACAGCGTATTTTGAGGTACTTGAGCACCTTACGCATGTGTACTTTAACTGAGGTTATTAAAGCAGGCAGTAACTGACTTTAGAACTGGAGGAAAGCCTGTAAATTTACTCAGTGAGTAGAGCAGTGAGTTGTAGTTTTTGTTGGCTGTTGGCTTAGAAACTCCTTCCCAATCATTCATCATCTTCCCTATCTATCAACATCTTGTCATTCCAACTAAAAGGAGAGCGAATATGGGTTAAAACTTAAAGCGGATAACGTTTTTTGACTTTTCCTTTAGGGGCACTAATTTTAAGACAAATGGAATGTTCCAGTAATTGTGCCCTGTAAACTGTTATCAAGGGGTCGTGGGTTGCCTGGTTGGCATAGACCCATTAGCTTACTGGTGGAAACAATCCAGTTTCTGTATTGATGGTCATTCATAAGTAGCTGTGCGATGATATTGTGATGATATTGTGATTTACTTTTTCATTGTCATCTCTCTGTAGCTTCAAAATAGCTAGTCACATGTTATTTACAGCCCCAGTAATGGCCAATTACCACAAATGATTTTGGCTCTGATAACAGTGTAGTGAAAATCAGGTACTGCCTGCCCTAAATTATAGTCAAATAAAGTCCTTAGATTTTAAGAACTTGAACAAGTAATATGCGTGTACATTTTTCTAGTGGACTATATATACGATGCAGCGTAGCCTGTCGTCTCCTCATGTCCTTTCTCTCCTTCTAACCCCAGTCTCAAGTTTCCTCATGGGCAGTTAAAGATAAGTGGGCAGCCTGATTGATGGTCAGGTTGCCTGTTAACGTTTCAGCCGACTCGGGCACCTCACTTGGACGTTTTATTGGGAAATTGGAAACGGTGGGCAGTCTGATGGAATAACACTGTGTAGATGCTTTCATTGAGCATGTCTTGTAGTCCGGGCCTTGGTAACCATGGTTACCAGGCTCCTCTGCTTGCAGAAGACCCTGAAGAGCCGCGGCTGTTTGATTTACCCAGAGAGGAGCAGTCTGGAACATAAATGCTTTGTAATGAATATCAGATTGGATTTCACTACATTTACGTACAGTGAAAATGTGTTTAAAGAATCTCTATGGTTTATGTTCAGTTTGGGGCATTTAAGGAGACAGCCTAATATTCAGGAGGGTAATAACATTTCTGTCATCATCTAAAATAACACCAGGCCGGTAATAACTTCTTCAACAGGTTATGGAGCAACACATTCTTTATGGATGTTATTTTAGGAGCCTTTTTTGGTCTAGATTTGAAATATTAATATTTAATTTTGCTGAAAGATGAAAAGTAATTTTCTGCTGAGGTATTGAAGGCTAATCCCCCAGCCAATTACAGATCTGTAAATTGGACTGACAGAATCACTTCCTTTCCTGCTTTCACATTCAATGTGAATTAGAGGAACCATGAATTACTTTAGGCACAGCTAAAAAGTGAGTTAAATGAGTTTTAAAAGAGACATTTTTTCATTTTCTCGTTGCTATTTGCGGCAGTATTACCTTGTTTCTGTGAGCCAGCATAAACTCCTCATAAATCTTGATCTGTTTGCACAAAGCAGTCAGAGGGTTTATGGCCAGCAGTAGTTCAGTTATTTGTTGTAGTCCACTATGGGCAACACACGACTGTGTCTGACTGCAGGGTGTTGTGGAGAATATACCGTAGCCATCAATAACTTTTTAATGGTTCTAAATTGACTACAATAAAACATTGATCATAACTCCTCTAGTGGTCCACCTGCCTGTCCACAGTCAGCCGGATATTTGGAGGCTCTGTTGTTTATTGGTTGGGGTATCAGCAGGGATCTGGTGGTATATTATATTGATATGTGGCTCATGGTATGTTAAAGATTATAATCTTCCTCTGGTTTAACTGGTTGAGCATAGCATGAAAGTGCTTTGCTAAATGCATAGATGTACATATTTATTTATTGAATTCTTTATAGTACAAATATGGCTCTCTATGAGCTTTTAAAACTGATATATTGTGTTGTGTTTTTTTATTTGCTTCATCTGCATTGGATTTTGAATTGGATGGCAACACATAGGCCTACATATCGACCATCTCTATTGTGAATGTACATGATCTGGTGACACTGTTTAATGCAGGTAGCAGCATCTTTGCTTAGAACACAAGATCTCTCCCTTGGAGGAAGTGATGACATGCTTTTAAAATCCTGTGACTCTAGCTGCACCAATCAGCTGGCAGGGGCCAATCACACATCTTTCCTGGACAAACTCACAGATTCAAAGAGATTCATACATTCCCAAACAACAGAGACAAAACCACAGGGCTGTAACACAGCAAGCCTGTAATAGATTGTGCACATAGGCCAGTTTGAGGGTTGACAGCAGCTCTTGCTATTCTCTAAAAGTTTGGTCACCTGTTTCTGTTACCAGGGCAACCTTGTCTACTCACTAACACATGTAAGGCAAAGGCCATAAGCAGCAGTCTTAAGAACAGCTTAAGCTCTAGTTTGGCTTGATCCTCATAGTTAATCTTCTTGCAAAATTGACTTAAAGGTTAAAGAGGTTCTTGTTTTTAAAGAGTTTTTGTTTTTAGTGAATTCTGGTTCAGAAAATAACTGCATACATGTTTAATCCATGTAGATTACCAATGTAGAAAGCAATCTATTTAAATCATACCTTTGCAGCCATATAATAGAGATGAGCTGGTGTCAGCTGGTTTCCAGTGAGCTCTGCCCAGTGCTGATGCATCAGAAACCCATTCAGATTGAGATTCGTTGGCAGCTTCATGTAGCATTTTTCTGTAATATAAGCATAGCTAAAGGTAATAGATATTCTAATGATAAATGTAATGGATTTGTTGGCATTCATATATATAGTCTTGCATTGAAAAGGGTTTTTTACATTTATTCTATTTAAAGTGCCACTGCTAATACATCTGTGAACATGCAGAGGGATATCTTATAGATAATGGAGTTATCTTAAAGATCTACCAACATGCATAACCATCTTAAAAAGTTTGCACCTCAAGCTGTTTACACTGTTGCGTATCTTATGTGTATGACCCCTAAGAGTTATTATGTGTATAATCCCTAAGAATCAGGTGAACCCAAAACCAGTCGGATTATACAGGGCTTTCTTAAAACTGGTTAGTTGACTAGTTGTTCAAAAAAATACTTTTGCGCATATTTATTGTGGATGTCATTTATAATGCTTTCCTACAGCTTTCCTTTAGCTCAGTGGTTAGAGCATGGCGTTAACAACGCCAAGGTCATGGGTTCGATCCCAGGGATTGCACATACTCAGAATCAATGTATAGAATGATGCAATGTATGTCGCTTTGGATAAAAGCATCTGCCAAATGCATAAAAATGTAAAATGTAAATAATGTGTATATATGTATAATGTAAAACTACAAGGTTATCACAATGCAAAAGTGTAATAATTTAGCTTTCTGGCTGCATGATTGCTTTCATTGCGCAGATGTCCTTTAAAGAGCAGCTAAACCAACACTGCAAATGAGCAGGGTGTTGCCATTTAGCAGACACTTCTCATCCATATCAGCTTACAGTGGACTGCCTGCTGTGACAGCCTCCCTTTAGGAACCTAAAGTGAACTGCACAACCCACGATGAGAACTGGACTGAGAACAGTTCTGCATTGGGCCTGTATGCTTGAGGACTAAACCAGTGTCCTTTTGTGTTAGCGGCTGGATCTTTATTTATTGGCTTGCACCAGGATACTTGTAACATTTAATCATCCAGTGCTGGGAATCTTGTAGAATTCCAGCTTGCATCAGTAGAGGTTCTGGAAGGACATTTAATTGTACAACTGTGGTGAAGACGGTTTTCTCTTTCACTTACATTTGATCATTTTTTTCACTCTTTTCAGATTTTTAGATGACTTCACAGCTGGCTGCAAGCGGAGTATCTCTGAAACTTAAGGCAACTTGTCCAAATTGCTCTGGGTAGATCTATTGTATGCACATCAGTACTGGCATTTTAGGTGCTTAATTGGGGTCTTGTGTGCTTGTAGGATTTGTGTGTGGTGAAATGAGTGTTCGTTCGGCTGCTCTTGACAGGAACTGGTGAGGAGCTCTGAGTGGAATGAGGTTCTGGTTTGATCTCTTGGCAGGTAATTGCAGTAATTCTGTGATGCTGGCCTTGATTAGCTGTCTGTGGGTGGCAGAACGGACGTTTCGACTCTTCAAAGCCTCTTTGCCCAGGTGCTCTTTATTAGTAATACCAGCCCTGGGCAACATGCTAATGGTTTTTCCTCATTCCATCAGTGTAAAAAGCAGCGAGAAAACAAGGTCATTTAGCTCTGTTTGACTTAGCGCAGCCATACATATTCATCCTGTTATTAAAAGTAAATGACCATAAATAAATGTGACTCTTTTTCTGTAATTGCAGTCAAACTTTTAGTTGTATTGTAACTGCATACTTCTGTGCCTATGCTTGCAGCTGAACTGCCTTTTTGGGCTCTTTTGTCTTTAGAGCTGCCACATCTAGTGTAATTTTGTAAATTCATTACAATGCAATCATGAGACCTCACAGCCTCACAACTTTCAGGCAGTGTGCAGAGGGGCTGGGCTGGCTTTCACAAATATTGAAGCGCGTGTGCTGTTCCAAAGATGCACTTTTTGGAAGTTAGAATTTCATATTCTGATCCAAAACTATCTAACGTACAGATAATAAAAACACATAGCACATTACTTGGAGGAAGTAGCCAGACTATGACGAGGATTGGATGATCTGTGAAAGGACCATGAGTGTAATATAATAAATATAGCCTACTTCAGCGTATGAGGTAATGTAGCTAATCTTAAAACTTCTGTGTATTTGAAAGCGTTTGGAACAAGCTGGCAGGGCTATTGACAGGGTCTAAACTGAGGGCTAAATTTAGTGTTTCGGTGTCAAAAGCAGACCACTCTTAATGCTTGCCTTCATTAAATTCACTTAAAGTTTAAATGACTTGTTTTACACTTTTTATTCTATCAATTGCCTTCTAATAATGTAGCTTAAATTTTTTCATCTTGCAATTCTGAAGAAGCTACGAGTAGCCTTTTAAAAAAAAAAAAGAAAAGAAATGCACACAGTTGTACTGTGCACAATGAGAAACAGACTCATGGGGTGGGATAGATAGAATAGAAAATGGCTGAAATGCTCCTTGTTATGTCTGTGTTTGCTGTGCTTGTCTCATGACGAGATGTGTGGTTGGCTGTTGTCCTCACAAATCAGCTAAATATTATTATATTACATATTAAAAGTTTATTTATATATACAAAATGTGTGAAGCTGCAGTCGGTTTCCCTGAACATTTCTGTACAATATAAATTTTAGTTATATTTTTAATCATAATTTAATCTTTAATTATTATAATTATACAATTATAATGATTGACAATTATAATTAGTATTGAATAAGAATTAAACAGGTTAAAAAATCAATCAATATACTGATCATTGGGCTAGTATGTTATAAAATGTCCTGTTGCAAAATAGACCTTCGCTGTGCCCACAATGAATTGTAAAACATACTGCGATAAACCCTCAAAGGATATTACATATCCTTTACATAACACTTCCTCATCTGGAATTTTTATTCAGGCCGACACAAATGTTGCTGGCTTGGGGTCAAGTATCTGTTTTTATCAATATTTTTCCTTTCCCTAACCTTTTCCACAACCTGAAGATTATTTGGACTCAAAATAAAAAACCTACTAAAACAAATGACATTCAGATGTCATATCCTCAATGAAAGATTCCCAACTCTGATCAGACTGGATCTTTAATTAAGCTCTGTTTCACCTGCTTTGAGTCAGACTCAGGGCTGTGACTCATTTCATTCCCCAGCGCCCAGCATCACAGTGGCTTTCTGTGTGACTGGCTTGAATAATTGTCTCTACAGACAGGTGAGGCTGAATCCTTCTCGAGTTATTCCATCTGTGGGGAGTTGAATGCCATACAATGTCAGCTGGGAACTGGCAGTCTGATCACGCTCTGTCGTACACTCTCAGACACACGATGGAACTGCACAGCTGGATAGAAAAAACAGCACAAAGTCTTTCACCACAAAAACAACAGTTTACGTCTGGAGCTCAGACTTTGCAGAATTGCTCAAGCCAGTCGAATGTGTTTTGGATTCGTCAATCCTACCCTTCCAAATATTTACTTGCTGTCATTCCATTTGAGTCTGCTTTTTATGCCATGAGCTGGTTTTAATTTTTTCTAAGTTCATTTTGAAAGCCCAATGTAAACTGATTCAAGACTGATTCGCACTGATTCATGTGGCTACAAGGTTCACACAGAAATGTGTGATGTCATGCAGTCTTGTACAAACACATAGTGGAGACCAAACTGAGCGTGGCAGAACATCGAGACTGCTGTAGTGAGAGATCGGCACGGTAACAAACCGACACGAGTGACAAATTTGTCTCCACCTGTGCTGTCAATGTCACCCACCCAGTATTCAGCAACTGAAGTAATGCACGGATTAGATTGCTAAATATATAACGTTTTGATGTAAATGAAAGATTTAATTGCTACACTCTCTCTTCTGTTCTCTCTGCAGCTCAGTGTAGACATAATGAGATTATTTTAAAAGGTGTCAGGCAACATTCATGGTTGAAGCGTTTTTAACCACATTGAATGTGTCGCCCTCACATACAGGTTTGTCAAAACGCATGATGCTGTGCATTGAGCTGCGATGAAAAATGTTTTTGATTTGTTTTGACACCCGAGTGTGGATTGCGAGTATGCGAGCGCTGCTTCTGTTGTAACACAGCTCCGTGGAAACTCATTTGTTCCACCTTGTAGAACACCGTAATGAAGGGATTAAATAGTTTTTTTATTTTGCGCTGAGGTGAATTGAATCTTGCACACATTCCTGGCAGCTGATGATGATGATGGCGGTTGCTGGTACGAGAAACCGCTAACCGGTTGGCCGTCTCCCTTCATCATTTCTGCCTAAAGATTAGATATGTTGTTTCTCTTTCTTTGGTTTCCAAAATCAAATTCTCCTTTACTCATGTGATGGCAGATTGCTGCTCAGCTGGGTGGTGTATTAAACTTAAATATCAAGAGGGGAAAGATTGTGACCTTCAGGCAGACTTGGAAGCCATCAACACGATATAAATTAGGCTGTGATACTTTGTCTATCACACAGGTGTTAAACCCTAGGTAAAGATTAGATGAGCAGTTAATGTAGGATTTGTAGTGTTCAAAATGCACACCACATAACGCTAGCTTGTTGCCTTTGTATGTTCTGAGGTGATGGCTAGTCTGTAACTTTTAGGCACAGTAAGGCACGAAAACAAACATTAAACTGCTTCCTACGTCTCCCCAAGCGCGATTTCATCCATACTTTGAGCTCTTTCTCTCCCGTTCTATGCAAATGGGTGCAGGAAGGACCGCAGGCTCTTTCTTTAAGCTATTTGTTGATGTGTTATAAATACACTTTCCTGTTGCTATGGTGCAAGGTTTTGTGGGAACAGGTTTCGTTATTGTAGCTGCAGTCATAAAGAATGATCTGGTAGTCATGCCTGTTCTGCAATCAGTTTTGTAGTGTGCACAGGGTAATGAGCTAGAGTGGTGTAGTGTGCACTTAGCTAAAGTTTTCAAAGCCTCAAAAAGTGAAGTTGTTAAACCCCTACTGCATAAACCGGTAAATGAATGAAAATGGTAAATTCCTGTGTTCTGCAAAGTAAGCTTTATTTTTCCAGTGTATCATTGCCAATAGCTTATAATAGGACAGTGGCTGTTGAAGAAGACCAGCTGCTGAGGGAGAGCTCCATTGCTCAGCGTTCTCTCACACCTGCACCTTTTCTCTCTCCACTGGCCCTCTTTCTCACTCTCCAAAGGCCCCCTCTCTCTGTCTCTGTCTCCAAAGGCCCCTCTCTCATCTCTCTCTCTCCTGGTCAGCCAGGACTTTGAAAGCAGACCTCTGCTAGCAGGTTTTGCCCTACTGATCCAGACTGCACATTTATTTACAGCCGTCATTGACAGACACTGCTCTGAATTATTACTAGCTCTGTTCTTTACTCACTGGTTGTTTGTTACTCTTGCTCTTGGCCTTGACATGATTGTCAGAATACCTGTTTTTTCAGACGGCTAAAAAAAACGGCTGGTTTGTTGGCGCCAAAGCCTGCTGTAGATAATCTTCACCAGCTCTCCGCTGGCTTGGGGCCGTGGTATGCCCTTGTTTTGTGGGAATAGTGCCTGCTTAGATTTTCTTGTGTATATAATCTGTAGGACTATCACAATACCAACATTTTGGTAGTCAATACCAACACCATTAAAGTTTATAATTCTTTAACTGTAAAAAATGCACTGCGTGTTTTAAAGGGTTAAAAAAATTAGCTTAAAAAAATAAGTCGCTATAAAACAGACGTTGACGGTCTTCTCTGTGGTGATGCATATTCAGGTAAAGCAGCTTCTGAATTAAGCTGAAAACATAGGGCAGGACTTGATTTACGTTTTTTGGGAATGGATCGAATTGTTGAAAGTTGGAGGAATAGAAACTGCCTCGCTATTGGACAGTCAATATAGTCCGCCCTTTCGGAAAGATAATTGTATAAGAGGTACTGATTTGAGGCTAATGTTTTTGATTAAACGCATGGATTGAGGGCACAAGAATTTAAAAAAGAAATCAGATGTCATTCATAATAAACACTTTAATATTTCATAAAAAACACGAATCGTACATTTTAATTCATGATGTCTTTAATAAATGACAACTGATAGCTGAAGTATTCAGATGAAGTATAAGCTATATTTAGAAGTCGGTTTAAATTTGGAAAGGAAAATGCAAAACAATTTAAAAGTGAAAAAACTTTACATGATTACAAATTAAATTGTTTTTGTTGTTATGACTGGCTTTTTTTTCTCTTATTTTGGAAGTGAAGTATTCTGACTTCTAGAGTCTGTTGCAGACTAATCTTGATAATTAGTCTTGATAGATGTGGTCATAATACAAAACAATTGCTGTCATCTTGTTTCATTAAGTCATTCATTTTGTCCATCATTGTCAGCTGTGCTCTGTTATCTCGCCTCAGTCCGTTCTTTGAAAGCAGATTATTTCTGTCATTTGTTATTATAATGATTGTCGACGACAGATTTTTTTTTTTTGTAGCTCCTCAGTTAATTTAAGGTTCCTCTGATATCAGCTGCTAAGATTGGCTTTGAGAGAAAATGAATGATTTTGATCGAACTCACGAGGCAGAAAGAAATGCAACAAAACATGGGCTTCTGGTCATGAGGTTTGCGGTTACTATAGCAGCCAGGCTAAAATAAAGGACTTTCTTATATTAAAATTGTTATGTTAAAAAACTTAATTTGCATTAAGTAAAAGAAAGCTTGCTCAGTGCCAGTTACTTCAGCTAATGTGTTCAGTCCCATTGAAGCTGCTGATTTTTACCACACAATATGCCCGATTTATATTTAGAATGTTTTCCTCTTTTTGGCAGGATGACTGGAGTGGCATTAATTCAAACAGAATTCAATCACACAGCAATGCAGATGACAAAGCCCACAGCCTAGAGACCCTTCCTCCAGGTAAGTGCCAACCTGAAAAACCCATGTGCATAATCAGCTCGTGGGTTAGTCTGATGTAATAATTCAGGTCTTATTTTTCTATCCCTGATAAATAATGGAGCCTTTCTGTTCACACAACCCCCTAAAGATGACAACAAAACAGGGCCTGATTTTGTTCTCATTGCAGATATAATCTCAGGTTATGTCCTGTTTACAGGGGAAGTAGGTGTGGAAAATATCCCTCAAGCTTTTACAAAAGATGCCAAACTGATTTGAGAGTAATGCAATTAAAACATGGAGACAGTGGGGCTTATTCGGTAACGTGCCTGTTTTGAAAATGTGCCGAGTTGTACTGTGGTCCAGTATAACAGGGCTTCTTAGATATTAACATATGCGGTCTTTTTTTAGATCTCCTGCATTTTTAAAGCGGTATTGTAGCCGAGTTGTGAATGCATTATTTATTTAGCTAGTTAGTTTCTATGGCGCACATTCTCTTTGGAACGGAGGTCCTCAGAGAACCGTTCTGTTACATTTATTATAAATATCAGAATACATTTTGCATTTGTGTTATTACACAACATTCAGTGCGTTTTCTGTTTGTAGCTGTTCTCCTGGGCTCAGTTAGGGAATCAACAATAGTTACAAATAGTTGCTTGTCCCTGTATGTTTCTCTGTAAATCTTTTGGGTGACTTAAATTACCAAAGCAACTGAGTTCCTGATCCATTGGAGCTCCCGATCACTCGTGTAGTAATTGGAAGAGTTTTTCTTCTCTGGTAATAAGGCTTAGGAATACTTCCCTAAACCTCAATGAATAAATCAATAAAAAAACACAATGATAAATAAACCAGGAAAGAATGGCCCCCTGTGCAGGATAAATTGCATAGATTACACCAAAACGTCCATGTTAAAAGTAAATTAGATTAGCCCCGGTATAATTGGTGTTTCGCTCATAGAATATCTTTCATTCCATCCTATTTCAAGGTCCATTTATGGTTCAGACACCAGATCTGATAGAAAAATTCATTGTCCTCAGATGGCGACCATTACCTCACCAGCCTCGCACACGTCACATGTAAATGAAATATGAGTGCTGTTTGTGATTGAGTTAATTACTATGAGTCTTTATAATCTTGAGGCAATGTGCCTCATCAGTGTCCTGTAATCTGTATTCAACCATGGGATGCAACCACCAGCTTTTGTCTTGCAATGTCTGTGTGTTAAAATCACACATACGTTACACATATCGCTGTTTAGTGAGGGAAAGAGGCAGACCATCTAAAAGCTTGTCTACAACATCTCTCATCATTTAGGGTGCCACAGACATGCTCACAGAAAGACAGAGAATGCTTCAAAGTTTAGGAGTGGACAGTCGCCCATAATCACCCAAATTTTGTCACACAAAAATTAATCTCACAAAAATGCTTTTGCTTAAATTGTCATCTGCTCATTCTTATGCCATACCAAACCTGGATATTTTTTGGGAGGCTGTCATAAATGTCATCCAGGTTGACAAGACAAAATGAGATATTTAGCAGAACTGTTGCCTGTTTTTTTTTACCTACTGGCACTTGGGCGTTCCTCTGAATGTGTGTGTTAAAGATGTATGCAAGAAAACCATTCTTATGCATGCAATATCATAACATAGGTCCATATTTGGACGTCTTAAGTGTGAAGCATCCGCTTTACATCTACAGATATGAAGGACCCTCTGACAAATTGTTTCTTACAAATCATAGTCCCACATATTTAATTAGAATAATCAAGTGATACTTGTTGGGTGCAGCAGATGTTTTTAAATGTGTATATATATTCATTTTGTAACCAAGCATAAGAGCATGTGCTTGCTCTGGGTAAAGTCGAGATATAGATTTTGTTGCTGTGTAGTATTTTTAACTCTCTCTTGCTCACTGTGTGTGTGTGTGTGTGTGTGTGTGTGTGTGTGTTTGTGTGTGTGTGTGTGTGTGTGTTGAAGAACACTGACTAAAATCTCACAGTATCAAGTGAAGTGTGGAGGTCACCGGCGAGACGTTCTGTACTCCTATGAGCAGCTAATTAGTCTGATGACGGCCCCCTGCAGGCTTTAGTCATGGGACAAGCTATCCATCTCTTTAGGAGAGATTGTGTTTTCCGTGGGGTGATTGAGGGCTTCCAGCAATATTGGGTGTTGTAACGGATAAACCAAACTTTGAACTCTAGAGTTCTGTTGGCTTTTTTCTGACCTGAAGCACCGGCAGTCTAACGTAAGCATGAACGATTGAGACGACCTTCTTCTAATCACCCTGGCCCAGCCATTGCAGAAGGGGAACTTAAACTCTGTTTATATTGTATCACGGGTCTGTAATCGACGTGACTGACATTTTAAATTTGGTGCTTTGCAGCTCAGTGGTGTCATGGTTTCAGAGTGTTATAATAATGATGTTTTGTATCAGCAGTAAGCCATTTTAGTCATTGTAGAAAATAAGAGCACCCCATGATCAAATCGCTGTAATGCTTAACAAAGCACTGCGATTAAAAAATACCCTATTGTTCAATAAACAGTTACATTTACGAATTGCCCATCGAGGTTTGTGCTTCAGAGTATTAAACGTCATCCTGTGTATCATAATTTGGAATCCCTACAAACATAAAACTGCAGGTTACTTTACTTACATTGCATTACACACGTTGAAACCAAACTGACATTTCCCAGGAAATCATACCTCAGCTCTAATTATGCATCATTACTATAAACTTATTGGTAAAGTAAGGAGATTGTTGAACACTGTTTTGTCATGTACATTTGTCATGTACGACTCAATAACTGATTTTTGTTTATTTTTATATCCTGTCTTCCCCCAAAAAATAACACATTGCAGCTTTAACAATAAACCCACCAGGCATTCAAATTTACTGTTGTTTTGACTTTGTAAAAGCTCTGGCAGTTAATCCACATGTACATAATAATTATCATGGTGCTATAATTAGCATGTACATTTAAACTTAAAATCTGATTTGACATTGCCATATAGCAGCTATTTTATAACTTAATTATACAACACTAAAATGATTTAAAGAGCAATAAAATGTGACTTTCGCTGACACACAGTAGCTGTAGGTTTAGCATTTCTGCGTTGTTCCCCATCTGTACCGTATTAAAAACGCAGTTCCTTATTCATTAACGGTTCTGGTGACAGTGGTCTTGGCCTCTGTTGTCATGTTAGCGCTCTGCTGGATAGCTGACATTAAAGGCTTATAATTGTCAGGCAGGTTTTCCTAATTATAATGCAGGAGACGTCTGTCAGAGCCCCGCTAGATTAATTGCTCATAGTCTTTTTGTAATGATAGATAACGTAATCGAATTCTGCCACATGTTTCTGAGGTCCAAGTATCATCCCAGCCATCACTGCTGTTTAACTCAATGACAACCGTCTGTTAGCAGCGACAGTCGCTGTGTCATTGTGCGGTGTGACTGACATAAAAATTGAAAATAACAATTTTCTTTTAGCTGAGCTTGTGGTTAGGAGCTTTAAAGGAGTGCTTGATATAATGGTTCCATTTGGCATGTATCCTTATATATTATCATTTGGCAAAGGTCCTCCCTGGCAGATTCACCTGGGTTGTGATGAGCAGAAGATCTGCTGCCAGCTCCTTTCACTTTTCTTTTGGCAACTGTGCTAGTGTAACATAATAATGATGGACAGCGGTGCATTTGAGGATTTTGTCTTGATAGTCTGACACACAGAATTCTCCGAAGTATTAGTCATTTTATCTTGTATTACATTTTAAAAATGTAATTAATATGCAAGTTTTTAATACGAGGTGTTCATATGGAAGCTAGCCTGACCATTACAGTAATCAGTCCTGTTTTTGATTTGTGTACACACTAAAGTAAAAATCTGCCTTTACCTGTTGAAAATACATTGTATTGTAATACATTGTACATTACATACAAATGTATTTTATTTTACAAACACTGATTTGTGGACCACATGACCGGTGCCCTCTGATGCCCAGTGTTTCATGGCTTGTTTGTGTTATTTTCAGGGAAGGTTAGGTGGCAGGACTTTGATCAGGATTTGTATGTGGGCGCGACCGTGGTGAGGCCGGGGCAGGATCCCTACGCTCGCAACAAGTTTAACCAGGTCGAGAGCGACAAACTCAGAATGGACCGCAGTGTTCCCGACACAAGACATGACCAGTAAGACCCTGCCTTCTTTTTTCTCCCACTGCTGCATCTTTCATCTTAACTTCTCAAGTTCCTCACATCTGAATGTTATGCACAGACAAACTTGACACAAATTCCAGTTTAAACAGTTTGTCATTGGGTTTAGTAGTAGATTGCCGTGCCTTTTTCTTTCCTGTAGCTTTCCTGTAGCTCAGTGGTTAGAGCATGGTGTTAACAACACCAAGGTCATGGGTTCGATCCCAGGGATCACACATACTGTATAGTATAATGCAATGTAAGTCTGCCAAATGCATAAATGTCTTTAAAGCAAAAGTGGTACGTTTTTGGTTGTTAAAATACATTCTCCTTTTTCAGCTTAATACGCAGAGACAACCATAAGTAAGCAATTTATAGGTCAATTATCAAGAAACCTTCAAAACACTGCTCTGTTTGAGCATTTTAACTGGCTCAACACGGCAATATTGACTCAACCAACAAAATAAGTTTGGGGCGGGGCTTTCTGTTAGCCAGGCCAATGAAAATTCTGTCTCTTGGCGCATAAATGACATTTCGGCATTAAAGGAGGATTATTTCAGCATTATTTTTTGTTACATAACGTAACAAAATAATGTCTGCTATTATGAAGTTTTCTCCATTACCTAATATAATTTTTATGTAGCGTGTCTGTCGTTTACACCAAATGATAGATGTGAGAAACAGGAGTTTTAGTGCTTTATTATAATAGCTAGAAATGAATGCAGTATTGTAGATTAATATGAGCTGATTTGATCATAAATAGAGGCCGTCATTTCATGGGAAATACTTTTCAGCACAATGATAGAGAAATGAACTTCCTTAAAAATCAGCGGAACATCACCCATCTGTCTCCTATTGTGTCTTTGACTTGGTGAAGTAACATTAGTATTCAGGGCTTAAATGCTTGTCAGAAATGTCAGGATAGGATTCACAATACTGAATCATCAGGTGAACTGTAATGTTTGTGAGCATGGAGGTGAATGTGTAAGTGGACAGTAAAAGAGGAGTTTAAATGGAGAGTGAGATTATAAGTGCAGTCAGTGGTCTTGTTATTAACCTCATGAGCTATATCAGTCACACTTGTGTTAAAGGTCTCCCAAAGTAAGATTATTTACTTCTGAGTGGACATCTGATGGACCATCATTTGCTGGAGATGTTAATAGACCAAATGTTTGTTGACGAACTAAATGTTGAACAAAATTATATGTTAGTGCAGCATATTTCGTCACTGATGGCAAGTACGCATAGCTTCTCATTTAGGTTTTCATAGGAGGTTAGCATACGACTCTGAACTTATGAGGTCAGATGAACCTATGAGGGTGCAAAATATTCATTTAAAATTTACTGATTAACATTATATGCAGACATCAGGAAAAAGAAAATGTAAAAATATATGAAAAGCAACGTAATCATTTATTTACACGAGTCTATCTCTGTATGGCAGCCTAAACCTGGTTTAATCTTGAGTTTCAAAATGTTGTAGATCCTCAGAAACGTTATCTGGTCCCCAGGATGTAACATCATTATAACTGCACTTGGCTGAGGCTGTATTGATTGCAGGAGAAAATTAGGTTCCTTCAAACACTCATGTTGCTGATGTGTTATGATGTCCGGAGAACATCACAGCTGTTGACATGATTCAGAGTCTTAATATCTTCACACGAGGCCTGGAACATTGTCGCAGGAGGCATATTTCCTTTCTCTCGTCTCGCAGGGCTGAGGTAAAGGCTGTGGGGGTTTGGTAGTGCTTAAATAAACAGAAATTGGCTCCACAGCCTGCGGTTGTCTACGAGTTAGCTGTGAGCTATGATGAATTAGCTCACTTTTTTGACAGTGTGATGTTAGGCAGAATTCAGGTAATTGCTCATATTAAGGCTGACAGTTGCCAAAAAAGGCTTTAGTTCGGAGAAAAATGTGTTATTTTTTCATTTATGTGGCTATAAAGATTTTCATTGTTAGTTGTTATAATTATATGTTCAAGAATGAGGTTATTTAACACTTGTGGCATTCATTGGTCTATTAAAAGGTTTATAGTGAAACACTCAGGCAGTGATTAATAGGTATCAGAACATTCACCACAGTTGCCCATTACTGCCTTTGTTTGAACTGACAGTGGCCTTAAAATGTGCAACTATTGCAGATGTTCGAAGGTCCCAGCAGGCAGAGTAGAGATGCAGATGATCTGGGTTGGCCAGCACGCACTGTCTTCATTGTTTCCACTGTTAGGTCTGCAGTGCAGGGCTGGGCTCCCAGAATTCACTGATTTACTGTTGACATGCAGGAAGGCTTGTCAAGGAGCCGGGCAGTCCTGTTGTCGCTTCTCCATTAAAAACAGGCTGCATGGGAGATGCTCTCCTCTTAGGAAATTACCCTCCCATTGCAGAGGGATGAGCTTGGCCCTTGACAAGAAAACATTTAAAAATAGTCCTATCCACAGTTTGGATGAAAACAAACAGAAGCTTCGGCTGTAATGTGCAGTGATTTGTGGTGACAGGAAGGAATGTTCATTGTTGCCGTGACTGTGTTGTTTATATGCGTGTGCCGTGACTTGCTCGAGTACTTCACAGTTCCTGACCTCAAGGCATCCATTTCCCACCTGGAGATGAGAAAGTAACACGCATCTAAATCATAAATTGTACTGTTTAAAAGACTGTTATTCCAGGACGTCCGTGTACTCTAACCACTAAACGTTGTCATTATGTCAAAGTCTTCATTTTTTGTAAGGAAAACAAATGCAGCAACTTGTACATTTAAAATGTATATTTTAACTAAGAAATACATCTAATTAATGTATTTCTTTATTCTATATATTTTTATTTTCCTTTTTATTTTTTCAATTTTTATTTTTAAATGTAATTTTATTTTTGTCATCTTAGTCAAAAGTTAATTTCTTTTTGAAAGTTAATTTCAAAAAGTGAATGTCATATGTCACATAACTTCTAAGAGCAGAGCTTTAATTTATGGTGCTATGGTAAGCTCAATAGCTGATATTAAGCTTGTAATAGATCTCATTTCAGGGCAGCTGTTGATATTTTCTTTCATCACCCTCTTGAACATGACCTTTTTAAACCTGCCATCTTCAAAATTGCTCTAAACTGTCTGCGCGCAGAGCTTGTCTGGCCTGTGTTTGCCTGACTTTTGGGAAAATCGCACCCTTCTGCCAGGACAGTCATGAAGTCATCTACTCGCATGGAGTCACAAAAGCAAACATTTACCTACCGTTGTATGACTACCACACAGACAGATGTGTGTGTATACAAATAAATGACATGAAGGGCAGCATGAAACCGGTTCAGATCTACGAAATCTGGCCATTAAAAAAGTGCATTATGGATTAACATGTTGCATTTGCTTATTTGTTTGGGCAGAACTGTCCAGTATTTGGCCAGAGTGAATAGAACATGATTGCGTAAAATCAGCAACAGTGTCTCTGTTTAGTCCAATGTAAAAACAATGCAGGTTTTGTTTCAATTTTAATGTTTAGAGTTTTCCGGTTAAATGGCATTTCCAGGAACACAATTTAATGTTCGTTACATTACCAAGCATCTGATGTTACAGCAATTGTGTATGCTTATAATAACATACTATTTTAGTATGTTTGTACATTTTAAAATATGGTTTGCATTGCTCCATTAAAAAAGGCGTACTTTAGTAAAACAAATGTTTGTGTAGTCACCATCTTTTCGAACCATCAGTCATCAAATCCTTTGTAAACACATACATACATGTCCAACCCAGTTAAGTATGTGTAATATTTATATGCTGCTTAATATAGGCTACACGGATTGTGAAAACCAACAACATCCTTCACTGATGTCCAGGATGCACATATGTTAGAAATATAAGAGGGCCAAGTGCATACTGGTTGACCTGTTGGTTTAATGTTGTAATATCATGTTAGCTGGATATCTGGTTTAGTCATTTGGCAGGGAATGTGTCTGGCACAACTTTTAAATGTTGACAACTCTGGTTGGTGTGATTTGATTGGAACCGAATTCAGATTTGCATAGTAAATGGACCTGTGTTTGGGAACATAGCATGTGACTGAACTGAGGAATAACAAGATGTTTGGATCGTATTACATGCGATTCTTCTCATCTCTTGCCTGAGCGTGGTTATGGTATATAGCCATTTCTCATGTTATCATTAGACAAAACCACTCGTTAACAAATAACGTCTAACTGTTATGGAAGTTTTTGGACACTGAAGGAAACTCAGATTGATCGTTTAACAGTCAGGAATGTGTAAGATCCATTCTGGGCTTGTGGAATGAGCTGGATCAGCTTACAAAACAAGCAAGAATAAAGCAAACTCTTAAAAATTCCAAAGTATTGTTGCTGTAACTGCAAGTATGAAGTATTTGAGTATGGAGTATGAAGTTTGCAAAGCCAAGGTTCTGGGTTCAAATCCCAGAGACCACATACTTATAAAAGATGTCTTTTATATGCACTGTAAGGCGCTTTAGATAAGTGTGTGAATATAAATCATACGGTTGTGTGGCGCAGCTTTGCTTTTGCAAACCCTTGTGTTTTTATCTACGACCTTGTGACTCAGAATCAATGAATTTGCTTTATTCTCTGATGCGTGTTCAGGCTCTAAACCTGATGATGTCTCAAAGCCTCAGACGAACAGTCTAGAAGAGAGCAGACAGAAATGGCTCATTGTATGACTGAAGAGACCACTGAGAGCACCACGAGGAATTCTGTGAAATGTGCAGATGGAAACTGGGAATAAGAGACTATATTTAAACCTTCTGTCATATTAGATCATTTAATGATTTCAGCAGTCTTGCAGGCATTGAGCACTGAAATAAAACTATATATACAGTAGCATATTTATCTCAATACATGCTCTAAAAAGGTATACTCTGAGTTTGCTTTCTCTTCTATGTTAATGACTATTTTTACAGTGTGCCCATTTAAAATGGGTCCAGTCTTTCTGATAGTAATAGGAGATGTACAGATGTCATGTGGTTTGATGCTGTAAATTTGTTTTGGTTTGACTGATACTCCTCTGTGGTGTTTCATGTGAAGGCTACTACCGTCCCAAAACAGTGTGACCAAAGCCAGTGATGAAATCTGATTCATTTGTTTATTCTGTGTTCAGCAGTTGAGTGTCAATTCACTGGTGTATCTACATCTGTTATAGTAATGACTGTCAGCAAGACTGTCAGAATCAAGTGATCCGTAAGATACATACGAGAGTAGCAAACTTTTTCTGTCTTTCCTTAAGCTTTTTTTGTTGTCTTTTTTGGTTGTTCTATCTGCATGACATTTGGAAGGTGTTAACAGAACCAAAGATATCAGATTTTTGCTGCAGGTCCGAACAAATCCCATATGTCTCCTCTCGGAGACGTGCTGATGCTGCAGATGACATTATCACTGTTGTAAGTCATCTTATCGCTGCCCTTTTACCAGCGTTCCCAGTCCCAACCCAACATTCACGTTCGGCACTGAAGACACACTGGGACAGGAGAAATCTTGTTCAGATCTGCCGCGGGGCTTTTTTAAAGGTCGGAACATCAGTTTTTGTGTTTTGTCCTATAGAATTTTTCTAGATTTGTGGGCCATTAACTTCTGTTAAATATTTACCTAGAGCTCAGGGTATCAAGCACATTTACTGAATTTTGGTGCTGGATGGCTTTGTAGAAGATTTACCCAGGCTGGTAATAAGGAACACACGCTCTTTGTTTACCCTTGGGAGCCTTTGCTTCTGTTTTGTTGCCCCTGATGGCAGCAGGCCACGTGTGTTAATGGAAATGCTTTTGGCGAGGACGGTTGTCTCGGCGAGTCCGTCGCCCATGTCTGCTGTCCAAACCACACCACTGCTTTAAATAAAGAACTAGACCTACTTGCCAATCAATTGGTGAATAGTAGCTTTATGCATGTGTCTGTTTTAGAGCAGTCAATCAATTAAAAACGAAATCAAAGTAATTATATTATTCTAATAAATCTATTCAATTTCAAACTTTTTTGTTGTTGTCAAAACTGAATTTTCTTTCTTACATTAATATATTGCCTGATGAAAGATACAGCATCAGCTGGTAAGTAGCTCTAACTGTATGGTTAATATTTGCATACATTTGCATACATTCGGTATAAAGGGATTCAAACAGAAGTGCAAAGCACATACAGTCACACACAGTGACATCACACATTTCTATCTGTCTGTCTATATGTATTGACATGTCTTTATATAACCATCGACTAGAGCAGTAACAGTGGGAGTATTTAAGGGTTTATATGGTGCCTTGCTGGACGGTTGGGAGGCCAGTGAAGGGAAGTGTGCCAGTGGGGATATGCTCTAAAAACCACTTGTCTTCTAGTCAAAGCACCCATTCTATTAATGACCTACTGCACAGATATTTCTCTCCAGACCTCCTGCAAACAGTGCTGGCCCTTAATACATTACTGCAATTTTAAGAGTACATAAAGAGAGTAAAAACAGTGTAAATGCTCACCTTAAAATAAGGTGATAATTGAATGAATATCTGGTTATTACAATGGCAGTTCATTATGACTCATTTAAACAGTTAATGAACTTACATACCGTACTATAATATTTAAGCCAAATTTACAGTAAAGTTTCAGAGCAGAAGTTGCTATGACAACATTTTTTTTTTCAAGTCATTCCCTTTAAAGAACTTTATAATAAAGTATATTTTATAAGACTATAAAGACTATCATTGGTGATCCCTTACTGCTGTCCTACTATGAAATTACATATACACCAAAGGCATAAACCTACATTTACATTTTACATTTAGGCATATCCAAAGCGACTTACATTGCATTATACTACACATTGATCACTATACAACAAGGGACAGTTCACCCAAAAATGAACACTTTCCATTATTTACTCACCCTTTGTCATTCCAAACCTGTATGACTTTTAAACTTCTGAGGAACACAAAATAAGATATTTTGAAGTACGTTGGTAACCAAACAACTGCGGCACACCTTCACTTCTATTGTATAGACATAAAACCACCAAGACATTTCTCTAAATATCTTCTTTTGTGCACAGAAGAAAAGTCATAGGTTTGGAATGACGTGAGGGTGAATAAATGAACTTTTCATTTTTAGGTGAACTGTCTCTTTAAACGGCACAGTGATGGGTTTGACACTGATCTCATCCGGTCTCTTATGATGAGTATTCCATCCTGACCTGTTCTTTAAGAGTAGTGCAGGAGTCATTGACTCTTATCTCCCTGCTGGGCATTTCAGTGGGCACAAAATCAATGGCATCAGGGTAGAAGCTTTGTGTGTTCTTATCCTCAACGAGAGGTGCTAGAAATCCAGGATTATCCACACGACTGCCAAATTAAACCTTCAGGATATAAACAGTGTGCGCTTGCTATAAACCTTGATAACGTACAGGTGTGTGCAAGTGTTTGGAGATGGACGTCCAGAGAGTTTAAGCATGCATGACCTCCCGTCCATCTCAGCCGCGGAGAATCATTAAATGAGTGTGTGCTGAGCTGCTCTGAGCTCCTCTGAGGGCATAAGTCTTCATTCAGGTGTAGCAGCGCGAGAATGAGTTTTCACTGCATTCTCCTGTGCTCGCTTTGGCCGCGTGCCATTCCCAATACAAATGTAGCTGCCGTAAAAACAACGTAATTGACATCCAAACCAATGTAACCGACATTGAAAAGTTGTCATTTGATTTTGAATCGTGTCAAACTGAACTTGATTTTTAAATTTGATGTAGAAGTCTGTTCGTTGTCATGGCAGGGGTTTGATGGTGGCATAATATAAAAGGTTATGTTTTCTGATAAAACTGTACATTTGTAAGAAAACGCTTGACTGCAAAAGCATTAGTAGTGTTCTGGGTAGTTTTTAAGTGATTGCTTGGTGGTCCAAATAGATCAGGTCCAAGATGTAGCTTGGGTCCCTCTTAAAACGTTCCTGTAGCTTAGCTAGTACAGCATTGCGTTAGCAGTGCAAAGAAATAACATTGGTTTATTTTTCTACATGTGTTTTGATACATTTTTCTCTCCTCCTCCTCACTCAGCTGTCGTCACAAACAGTGGAAGACGGATCTTCCTGCATCCAGCGTGGTAATCACCTTCCATAATGAGGCCCGTTCAGCCCTGCTGCGCACTGTGGTCAGGTGCGACGGCTCAAAGCACACTAACATGTTTATGGAGTCTAATTAAGGTATTATGATCTACACTTCTCTGTACACACAGCCATGTAATTGCCCCTCTTTCCCTGCTCACAGTGTGCTGAAGAAAAGCCCACCCCATCTTGTCAAGGAGATCATCTTGGTGGACGACTACAGTGACAGCCGTAAGCACCTGTAATCTTTCCTCTGTTTCCTGCTCATCTTGTATGCGGTCAGCATTTCATCCCGGACAGCCGTGTGTTAGGTTATTTTATTGGTTTCCCCAAGCACCCTCTTATCAGTTCCTTTGTTACCGTGAACCACATCCAAATAGAATAACAAACCAAGAGTGCAAGTGGAATTTGAAAAGGTGCTGTTTAAAGTGTGTCATCATCCTTCATTCCATCGTCATGGTAACAGCTGACTCCCCCATCCCACTTCTTCACCGTGTTCTTCAGATGCCAAGATTGTAGTTTCATATCTTCATGTCTCAACTCTGTATGAACCCTTGGCCTGAAGGCTAAGCTCTGCCTCATAACTGTCTTCTGGAAGCTTCACTTTGTACTAGTACAAAGATTTCTTCTTAGTATTGTCTGTTCTTTCTAGCCATAATGTTGTCCAACCTCTTGTCATTCATCCTTGTTTTCACTATGTGTACTACATGTATATATTGACTGCAGTGTATAATATGTTAGAGATTGTGTCTGGTGTGATGTGATATGATGATTATGTTTGCAGCTGAAGATGGTGCCTTACTTGGGAAAATTGAGAAAGTCAGAGTCTTAAGGAATGATCGACGAGAGGGTGAGTGTTTAAAAATAATGACTCACAATAACAGTTTTAATCCAAACACACACAGACACGCGCATGCACACACATGTTGCCTTATGTGGTTTACGAGGACTCGCCATAGACGTAATGGTTTTTATACTGTACAAACTGTATATTCTATCCCCTAATTCAAACCCTACCCCTAAACCTAACCCTCAAAGAAAACTTTTGCCATTTTTTTAATTAACAAAAAACATTTTATATAATTTTGAAAGCGATTTGGTTTATGAGGCCACAGGAAGTGACCCATAAACCATGTTTACATTGTTATTCACATGTCATTATACACATTTGTGTCCTCATAAACCACATATTCAAACCCACACACACGTATGTAATGTATACATATAAATATAAAGACAATAGAATCAGAGAACGGAAAATGTTAAGAGCTGAAGTGTGTTTTTGGAAGGCATCGGAAGGCAAGGCAAGAAAATTCAAGTAAAAAATGTTGTTTCAGAGCCAAGACTTCACATTATTTATGCTTTTCCAAAACGGTTTGTTGTCTTCTTCCAACCTAAACTAAACAAGCTCTTTGCATATGCTTTCAAACATCTTTTCTCAAGCAACAAATTGCTTGATGTTGTGGAAAAAGAATTGTCAAAGTTTACTTCAGTCTCCGATAAAGCTCATATTGCATTAAAATTAGACTTCATTGAAAGCCATTAGTGGGAATCAGAATATAATAACACACTAGTAGGTCATGTCATTTTTCTTGCAATGTAAAAAGGCAAACTGGTCAGTTAGTATCTCCTGTTTATTAGTGCTTAAGAATAGTTTGGCAGTTTTCCAAGTAAAATCCATTTTTCACAGTTTTTTAGATTGTTAGGTTAGCATACAGATGCATAGTTAACAGAATAGTTAAAATATTAAAAATGAAATGCTTCTCTTTTCAGCACAATGAAAGTGAATGACCTGGGGTTGTCAGGCTTTAATAATGAAAAATGGCCCAATAAAATTGCCACAGTAGTAGTCGGTATGAACTGTGTACAGATTTCTAGCTCTTCTGAAGCCATGTGATTTCCATAGAAATTTGACTTAAATTGAAGTCGTTTTTCACTGAAAAACTCTCAAATCTCATTGACATTCACATGCACATTGTTCACAGTAAATGTGGGGCATTAAAATGTGACATGCCAGGTTTGACATCAGTCATGCGAAAGGTCAATGCTTCTCGCATGTCTCGTAACCAGTTGCGAGGGGAGAAATTGGTGAATATTGACGAGTTTCAATGTGTAATGGTTTTCCACAAACAAAGCTGTTTCATGATGTTTAAATATAGCGCAAAAGTCATAAGGAGTATTCTGTGGTGTTCTCCATTTTTGTTATTTTTGGTGCTTGACAGCCGCCGGGTCACCATATATTTAAATTATATGTAAGCAAATAGTTAATAGCTTGGACATTCCTTATCTCAGTTTGTCATTTTCATTTAAAAAATCCTTCAGGTATGGATTCTTTTAAGATTTCATCTGTGATAGATCAGTGCTCTGGGCTCATTCAGTGTGTTTGTTTGTGTGTGTGCTTGTGTGTGTGCGCTTGTGTGCGTGCGCGCTCGTGTGCTTGCGTTTGCGCGTGCGCTTGTGTGTGTTTGATCTCAGGCTTGATGCGATCCCGCGTCAGAGGGGCGGATGCTGCCACAGCCAGTGTACTGACCTTCCTTGACAGCCACTGCGAGTGTAATGAACACTGGTTGGAGCCCCTGCTGGAGAGGGTTGCTGAGGTCAGCCATGTTTTTCCCTTTCTGTCTCTTTGCTTCCATCTCTGACACACGCACTCACCAACAAGCACAAAATCTCTGGGTCTTACAGTTTTACAGATCTGGCAGATTATTCCTTGGTTTTGGAGTCTGTAATCAAGCATGCTCATTACAGCAGTGGACATTTAACAGCTCACTGCAGTTGCCAATGTCAGGCCAAGATGATAAAACGAAAGCACTCATGAATGTTTCCAGTGTTTCCTTTAGCCAGACTTTCTCAAAGTGCATACTTGACTTGCAGCGGTCCCTCGTCAGACCTGCGCGTGTCCTGCTCTGCTGTCCGTCGCCAACAATTCTCAAACAACCATAACGAAAAAAAGCAGAAACGAATGGAAACTAATGTTGTCCAATGCTTTGTGTTGGATAAACATGTAGATAGCTCAGATAAGACCTCAGTGTGTGTGCATGGGTGTGTCAAACGCAAACAAACACACCCGTTGACGAATATGCAAGTCCGGTCTGGTTCAGGATCATAAGTTGATATTTTCATACTAGTGCGTATTTATCTTTCATCACTGACCTTAACGCAATATTTGCTTTTGGTTACGTCCTTAAGCACATGCATTTACTGCGTTTGATGTCCACTCAAGGCGTATGACTTAATGTGACTTAATATGCAGCAAGATAAAAGGAAGTAACAGCATAAATAAGCGAAAGTTGAAATTACAGGCGAAAATGTAGTCCGAGGTTTCGTAACCTCATTTATATTATGAGGTGTCTTCAGATGATAATCAGATTGTGGAGTTGGTGACCCATGAATTCATCAGAGCAGTTCGTAAGATGTTTATATCAAACATGCATTAAACATTGCACAGCTTACACAGAATGTAAAACAGGGGCCATAAGCATGATTATAGCAAATGCTTCTGTTTTGCATTTTTTTCTCATGTAATACAGATTTTTCCATTTATTCGGTGCCGTTGCATAACGGTTTTAATGAAGAATGCCAGCATGCTCTCGAACTGGCATGGACTCCACAAGTTTGTGCAGAACCTGATGATCCATGTTATTCCAGCATAGTCTGAGAACATTCCAAAGAATATCTTGTTTGGTTCAGAGGATGCAAGAAAATCTGGTCTTTGGACAGATTTGATTAATGACCTAAACGTAATCAGCATATTTTGTTTTCATTTTTTTTGTTAGGGATTTAAAACATAATTCGCAGGTTTATATTTTCAATTTGGTCTCAGAAAATGCTGGCAAACTATAAGAGAAGAACTAGGCAAGAGCTAAACTTTTACTGATTCTGTCATTAATGCTTTAGGCTGACATTAGCCACTTTTCCACTTGTTGCAACCACTTAGTCATTGTCAGGTTCATTATTTCCAGATTTATACAGTACCAGAACTGCCTTAAAAACACATGCAGTCTACAGATCTTAATAGAAACTTGGAAAATATGCTATATTTCCTCAAGCTTATGTTGTAAAAGGTGATGAAAAGATGCTGGTATTTGGCCTTAGAAAGTTTTATGAGCTCACATCAAGTATATTGGCCATTATGTCATCGCATCTTTTCCTTCAGTTTGTAGACTGGATTTCCATTTTACCCCCCACAAATAAGAAAATGTCATAATTAACTTCACACTTAAACCTGTATACATTTACATGAAACACAAAAAGGATAATCTATTTGGTAATCTATCAGAATATCAGAGCTGCTTTATCCATGCAATGAAAGTATGGTCCCTATTTATTTCATTGTATAATATGGACAGCTTGGACATTTTGATGGATAACGAGTTGTCAGTGGCTTTGTAATGAGATTAGTGGTTAAATCAGTTAAAAAGGCTTTAAAAGTTTTTTTTTTAAATTGAGTGTACTGTCCCTTTAAGTTTTCTGTTAAGCTATAGTAAATTTTATTAGTCAGTGTGTCCTAAAATTGTCCTGATGAATACTGGAAAATAAGTGAGAAGCAGAATGTGTTAGATATCGCTTCTGAATTCTTAACAACAACCACGCCTGTTTTTTCTTGAGTATTATCTCGTATCCCTTTCCTTAAATGCTTAATAATATTAATAATGATGTAACATATTTGTCAGATATGGTAACCCATACCCAAAAGCATCCTATCATTAAATTCGGACCGATTGGACAAAACATTTTATGGTCCTGCGCCTTCCACAGAAAATATACATCTTTATATAAATATTTTAAGACCACTTTACTTAGTGATGTGATAATACAACCAGCATAACAATAACATGTTTCTGAAAAAAAAATTGCCTACCCTCACATTTTATTGTTCCTTTTTTGCACTTAATAGTGACCTCTTTAAAGAACATATTGTGTAGATTACTGTACAGATCACATTTGTGATACATTTGTATATGCTTGTGCTGTACTGTAGTCATTAAACTGTCATTTTTATTGAGCCCAGCTTTAGATCACTGCTTATGTTCTTCTGCAGGATAAGACTCGGGTTGTCTCGCCCATCATAGATGTCATTAACATGGACAATTTCCAGTATGTTGGAGCATCTGCAGATCTTAAAGGAGGTAAATCCAGTTTTTATTGGATTGTGCTTATCAGATTTAATGTCATACACAGATACACTGTATTTAATCTGAAATATATTGTACACACTATATATAGTTATAATGACAAAAGAGAGCGAGAGAAAATTTAAGCCACGTTTTGTCTATTCAAAGATTTGCTCGTCTGAAACAGTATGTCTTCATTTAAAAATTTGTAAATGATCTTCTTTTCTCAGTAAATATTGATCTATTTACAGTAATAAGCATGTCATTACTTAAATTAGTTCTGCAATAAATAGTGATTTAAATTGATTAAAAGCCCGAAGTATAAATGCATATTTGTGCTTGCAGTGCATCAGAGAGAATCAGTGAAGTCAGCCGCATGTGAAATGAATGAAATGCTTTTTAACAGTCAAAATCATTTGATTCATTTTTGTTCAAAGGTTTTGGAATAATGTCTCTCTCACTGAGGGGGAATAGCTTTTAATGTATAAGCTCTCTGAATACAGTGTAAAGGAATGTAAAAATAGATATTTACCTGTTGGTAACACTGTATTTTATAAAACAGAGTGGGTTGTAAATATCTAATTTTGTCTTATTTCCAGCACTTACTGGTCGGTGAGAGCTCTGTCTGCTGGTTACCAGCATTCAGACGCTCTGCTGTGACATATGACGCGTCTCCTTGCCGCACTGTAATGACCTTCATCTGCCATTTTCTCAGGCTGTGTTCAGAATGCAGTATGCTTTACTGTTAACTGCACAGTATATGCTGCACACTGTCTGCTTTGTTTTACATACTACTATTAAAATTTCCGTACTTTTTAAACATTGTAACATGATCTTTATTATTGCTTATTAAATTCAGTGAATTAAGTTTTGTAAAAATCTCTGAAATAAAAAAATAATGGTTGTTTGCAGTGCTTACAAAGCAAACGCTCTCCTGCATACTGTTTGTTTAAATGTAGTGTAGTTGGTGGTTCTGGTATTAAGTGTGTATGAAACATACATGGTGCATGCTGCAGTAGTATGGTATTCTTTGCCCAGGGAAATGCATCATCCATATCCTCCCTTATTCCGTTTCCTGACACATGGCTGGATATTTAAACTAGGTTTAAATAAGACTTGTTCAATCTTTCTACAGGTTTTGATTGGAATCTAGTTTTTAAATGGGACTACATGACCCTGGAACAAAGACGCGCACGGCAAGGAAACCCCATTGCTCCCATAAAGTAAGAACTGTCTCTTTCTCTAAATATCTGAGATTAAAATGCTTTGGACCTTTAAAGAAAGAAAAGCTTAAAATGTGATATCTATATATTGTACTGCTTAGCAGCGCAAGGGTTGTGGGTTCGATTTTCAGGGAACATGTACTGTTAACTGTATAGCTTGAATGCACTGTAAGTTGCTTTGGATAAAAACGATGCGGATATAAATAAGCTTTGTAAAGTTTTTGTCATTTTAAAATCTCCCATTGGCTTGCACCAATACATGTTGATGATGTCATTGTTAAATTTGCATACTGAATTGTGATTTGTCCTTCAGTCATCTGCGGTTATATTGGTCATTAATAGTAAAGTGATAAGCGGGAATGTTGCTGCCCGATTACGTTCTATAACTTAAAACTGTAACGCATCTTTTGCTGCATTGCAAGCATTATGCTTACACCAAAAGTGCCAAGGTGCTTATTTTCAGATTGTCTAACTTTAAAACATCGCATAGGAAACCAATTTAAGCAACTGTCTTTAAATGCACACTCATAAGATCTGCCCGCAGATGATGAAACCTCATTATTTCAGCTTTGGCAACAGAGGAAAATAATTTCCTACAGTTCTTATAATAGTAAAAAAACAAGCTTTGTCCGAGGAGCCATGTGCTTTTCTGCTTTCTTAGAACTGGTCCTGCCTTAAGGAAGAGACTCAAAGTGTATAATTAAGAGATGAAAGGGGGAGAAAGAAAGGGGGAGAAAGAAAAACCGAACCAAATGGGACGTTGCATGGAACGGTGCATTGCGGTGATGTGAAATTTCAATCACCGCGGTGCAAGTACATTAAAAGTACATTAAGATAATAAACAACGCAGGTTCTCCTGCTAGTGGCACTCTGGGATGTGCGGTGCAGAAGTCTGCATGACACAGCGCTCCGCCGCCTCTTTTTAATGAGTCCAGTGTTGCTTAATGACTTTGTTTATGAGGCTGTGATCAGATCGCAACATCACGGAGTGCAATGAGCACAAGGTTTATTAAGTGGCAAATGGTCACCGAAACAAAACACATCAACAGCAGTGGGCGTGTAATAATGATGATCGGACAATTTAAAAGTTACCGATCTGTGCTTTGCCTAGCATGTACTTTATGGGGGTGGTTTTATAATCATACTTATATTTTAACCATACTAGCATTGTACTGTAATTTCATCTTTTGATATTTTGTCCAGGACACCAATGATTGCTGGAGGTCTTTTTGTAATGGACAAGAACTACTTTGAGGAGCTGGGGAAGTACGACATGATGATGGATGTATGGGGGGGTGAGAATCTCGGTGAGTGGAGGCATTATTTCTCTCACTGTCCGGTGTGCCGTCTGCAGAGCTGTTTGATGCTGTCCGTTTCAGCTTAAGTGAGAGAAGTCGATGAGAACTGGCACAAGCCACAGCTGATGTGTATATTTGTCATCTGTCTGCAGCTGCACCAATGTGTAGCAACACTTGTGTTATGTTAACAACTTCCTTAAGTGTCTTAATGTGACAGCAGTGAAAAACATCGAACAAAGTGGCGTGTATACAGCATTATACATGGACAGAAATAAGTAGATGATCCGTTATGTAACAAGCCCTGTTTTGTTGCACTAGCACAAAAAAATGTAAAATCATTTGAAAATGGTCCATAGTGCTATTTTTTCCCCACTAAAATGACTATATGAGCTTACATCATGTTGTAATTATGAATTAATAACTCACGAAGACCTCCAGGAGGTCTTCCCAGCAGGATGACTTTATACATCCACTAAATGACCTTAGAAAACGTGAGCTGCACCATTCATGTGCAAATGCTTCTGAATGCAATAAATTGGTTTTATTTTAATGCGATGAAATTGATACAGTTTTAAATGTGGCGTAAGTGCCCCAGAACTTTGCAAGCCACTGTATAAAAACCACTGATATGAGATCATGATACTTCTATCAATAGATCATATGCGAATACCTTGCTCAGCCAAAAGTTAATGTGCCCATCTCGGGGGCAGTTCAGGTCAGCACAGCACAGCAGAGCTATTGCTTTTATACATTATTATCGAAGAAACTTCAGAAGAATAGTGTTAAATCTGCAGTGTGAGACTCGGCAAGGTAATGCAAGATTTTCAGATTCTGGCATTTATTGTATGATTTATGATGGGTTCTGAGAGAATGTTCTAATTCATTCCACAAACACAGCACTTTTCTCAGTGGTGATGGTGTGGAAAAGGTGACGAGGGTTCCAGAAATGATGCCTTCAGACTGGAAATGACTTTAATTTTGCATGTGTGTTTATCTGAGGTCTGCAAGAACTAGGATGTTTTACAGAACTGGCGCACCATCTGTTTATGACAGGATTGTTGTGTTGTTTGTAGTGCGTTTTGTTTTTTTTGGAAGTCTCATGCATCCAATTACGAGTTTTGGCATTTCGGTGTGTTTTCCGAACTCCTGGGTTTTGGCAGGAATGGTTGCTGGTGTGTATTTCTTAATAAATCTGTTGTTGTGCTTCTCAGAGATCTCGTTCCGCGTCTGGCAGTGTGGAGGGAGTTTAGAGATCATTCCCTGCAGTCGTGTGGGTCATGTCTTCAGGAAACAGCATCCGTACACTTTCCCAGGTGGCAGCGGGACTGTGTTTGCCAGGTATCCACTGTACCAAACATTTTATGGTAGCATAAAATTAAACTGTGGCATAAGATCTCTTTTCTAATAAACAATTTTGAAGTTGAAATGTAAAATTTACAGCTTGGTTTGTTAGTCAAGTATTATGTTAAAGGCGCAGCCATATTATATCAATAATTGTTCCATTAATGGACCATGGTTAAAATTCACATTGAATTTAAAATGGGTAAACTGTGCTCCTCAAAACCATAAATTAGTAAAACGTGGTAAAATCACATTCCTTAATGGCTTATATTGCTGTATTAATATGCTACCAGCAGTATGAGCCATTGTTAAATAAGCCTATTAAAAATATGTAGTTGTGTAGTAAGTAGTCATATGTATTTATTATTGTTCAATTTAAAAGGAACATTTAGTATAGTTTGGTTCATGTGCTCCACCCGGTGGATAAACAGAGCACTGCAGCTGTAGTGAGCTTACACATTTAGGGCTGTAACTGAGGACCAGTCGCCTGACAATTTGGTGCAGAAAGTCCATTAGTGTTGAAATTAGACTCCGTAATAATGAAGTGCTGGATGTTTTTTGTCATCAGCATCAGCATAAATTATTTTATGCATCTTGCAGAAACACCAGGCGAGCAGCAGAGGTTTGGATGGACGATTTCAAGAATTTCTACTATGCTGCTGTACCATCAGCCCGTAATGTGCCCTATGGCAAGTAAGTGTGTATCCATCTTTGTTTATAAATTACATTGACTTACTACTAGGTGTGTCACGATATACTAATATTGACAATAGGTGTGATATTAATAACTATGATTTTTGATGCTGTAATTCAGTAATTCAGACACTTCAACATGGTAGGTGGTGCTACTGCACCCATTTAACATGTTTCCTTAAGAGCTTCAATGGTTACAAACTCTTTCTCTCTCTCTCTCTCTCTCTCTCTCTCTCTCTCTCTCTCTCTCTCTCTCTCTGTCCCTCTATACTCTGATTTTGAATGCAATTCATTGGCCAAAAAAACGAGAAAACAATAAAACAAAACTAAAGATGAACTAATAGCATTACTGTTTTTTATTTTGGTTGACACCACAATAATACCGTTAATGTGCATTTATTTTTTGTGGCCATGATAACCATGTAGTGGAAATCTGATACCGTGAAAGCCCTACATACTACACGCACAGCTGTGATGCTTGTGTGTGAGTATATGCATAACCACTCACACAAATATACACTCGCCCACTCAGAAAACACCTACTGCTAAAATTTGCAACTTCGTCTGATACTCTATATAAAAATCAGTTTTCTGAGAGTACCAAGATTTCAGCTGTTAAATGTTTATACCAGTAAATGAACTATTGACCCCATGTGACTAATTTAACTAATGACGAGTGACTTCTTGTCTCCAGCATTCAGAGCAGGCTGGAAATGAAGAAGAGGCTGGGCTGCAAACCGTTCAAGTGGTACCTTGAGAACGTCTACCCTGAGCTACGGTGAGTGTCTGATCTGAGCACAACCCACATCACCGCTGTTTTCACCTGATCTGATCACAGGTGGTCAGCTGAATCAGATTGCTGTGTACACCTGGTATATTAACATGCATCTCAAATAAATCTGTTCCATCAATGAAATGCATTTACATGATGTTGATTGTTTCCTGGTTCAGGGTGCCGGATCATCAGGACATCGCTTTTGGAGCACTGCAGCAGGGCCAGAACTGTCTGGATACACTGGGGCACTTTGCTGATGGTGTGGTGGGGGTGTATGAGTGTCACAACGCAGGGGGCAATCAGGTACCATTCAGAACTCAGGTACTGAACATGTGTGTTATATGTGTGATGGGACGGCACTGGTGATGATGGACACATGGCAGTGAGTTTGGGTTAATTCAGTAGTGGTGGGACATTGGTGAAGACACAGTAGTTTTTGGACAAGCTTTTATCATGCTTTTAGCATCTGCAATGGCATTTCTAAATTACATTTACAAATATAAATATTATAATATTACAAATTATATTTACAAATATAAATATTACAAATATTGGGGGGGATGCTACTTGTTGCATATTGCGTATGGTGACAACGGGACCATCACTTCCTAAAAGCATTGTATGGCAACTACCCTGATACATCTGAGAAAGTGTATATACTGTGTTAGTGTGCTGCATGTACCTTAAATGTACCCTGCTGATCATCCCTCTGTCCTGCACAGGAATGGGCTCTGACTAAAGATAAGTCTGTAAAACACATGGACCTGTGTCTGACGGTGGTTGATCGTACCGCTGGCTCGCAAATCAAACTGCAGGGCTGCAGGGAGAACGACAGCAGACAGGTGAGCATGCTGTGCATGACACGGGAGAGTGTGTGTTGGAGGAGTCTGTTGCCCGCATTTTGAGCATCATTATATTTCCATTGCAGAAATGGGAGCAGATCGACAACAACTCGAGACTGCGACACGTGGGCAGCAATCTATGCTTGGACAGCCGCAGCGCACGGAACGGTGGCCTGACAGTGGAGGTGTGCAGCCCCTCGCTGACTCAGCAGTGGAAGTTCACGCTCAACCTGCAACCCTAGCTCAGTGTCGCCAATCCCAGCCCTCCCCTTCTTGCCCTCGGACAGCCCACGTTGGGCATGCACTCGCCCCTCAGAGATATCGCTGTCCGGACTCTGGGCCGCCATTTCGCGGCCGCTCTGGTCTTCAAGGGCCACGGGGCACTGACATCAGACAACACAAACAAGTTGTTAATGATGAGTTCCATCTAACTATATACCTCACTGTTTCATCTTTTGTCCAGGTCTTGGAAAGTGAATCTAAGTGTCTAAACTTATTCGAAACCTTTTTTTTTTCATTCTCATCCCATTTCCAACGCAAACGAAAAGGATGTGCTTTCTTTCATCTTATATTTTTGCCATTTTGAGTCTCGCTTTCTTCGATGAATTTCAGCACATTTTTATGACAGTGTTGACGCCCGTCTTTTTATTTTTCTAGTCAAATTACCAATAGCGTTGAATGTAATTTACACGTTTTACGAGAGGCCCCCAACCTGCTCTGCGATCGGACTGGGTCTTTGAGTGAAGACAGTTTTAGTTTGGCTTGATTTGATTTGTGGGCTGATGGGATTGGGGAAGGACTCATTTGTTGCGTGCGCTGTCACAGACACAATTTCATTTTGGAGGACTTTGACAGCCTTGTGTTTTCAAATTGCAGTGCGCGCACAAAAGGAGCTGGAAAGAGACCATTTTCTGTTTTGTTTTATAGTTTCTATAAAATTGTCAATCTGTCTTTATGTTTAAGGTGCAATGTGTAAAGATTCAACCTGCTTCCTCTATGGGGCTCCTGGTGTGTTCTAAAGGAGGTCTGGGGCATTGTACAGAACATAACTGTTGGGTTCACATACTGTAGCACTGGCTGCTAACAATTCAGTGTTTATACTTGTCTTTAAACACAAACATGTGCTTCTTAGTCACTGTCCTTTTTCGTTCCAAGTAGAATTTATCTATTTTCTTTGCAATGTGTATTATGTGAAAATAATCATGGTAACCTGGTGACTCCAAGCAAATATGTGCAGATCTATAACTTTTCTTCCCTCATTGAGTTTTAAGTCGTTTTCACTTTTTTTCTTTATCTCTTTGATACGTCTACAGACTGTGTTCTGGATCATTCTGGAGTTTACATAGGAGCTGATATCATCTATAATGAACTGTCCTTTATTTCGTTCTAACAGTCCTGGTGGTTTTATTCTCAAGATTAATCATGATCATTCAGTAACTGTGCCCAAATGTGGCACGTGATGTCATTACTTCTACTTCTTTTCATGGTTGAAAGTTAATGCCTTTTGTTATCCATGATACTGTAAAGAAAATGGGAGGTGATTTTGTGTTGCTAAGCAGCCTTCAAAGCGTGTTTTACAAAAAGAACCATCTGACACATCTGGTCTCACAAAGGAGGGAAAGGACAGGATTGTGTGTGTGTGTGTGTGTGTGTGTGTCTCTCTCTCTCTCCATTTCCTCTCATTACCATCTGTTCATGCCCCTAGAATATTTGCTTTCACATACAGAGATGGCAGAATATCATGGTACTTCAGTTGTCACTGGTTAATCTCAAGGGAACTGGTGCTACTGTAAATTCAGTGGACAAGAAAGCCTGTCATATGTGAAATCAATCTTTTAATCCATTGACCTGTCTTACTCGTATACCTGAGCTGGGATAACGTCGTAGAATTCAGACTAATTTATTGTAGGGTAGGAAATCAAGACTAAGTGAGCCTCTGACTATCTGTTGGTCAGCCTTTCTCATGTATCAGCCGTAAATGTTATGTTAATCTTTGACTTGTATATGTTCAATTCATCTACATCGCTCTGTATTTACAGATATAACAGTTCCCCATTAAGTGGTTTAGAAGTGGCAACCAAAACATGGGAAAGATTCAGTCTTCATTTTTCAGATTAAGTGCGATCCACAGTGAATGTGTTCACAGATTGCATCAACCGACCTGTATTTTTGGCTCTGTGTTTTGTAGCGTCTTCAGGTTTCCTGTAATCCGATGGGTGTTTTGCCCACAAGCACATTGCTGTTTTGACTCACGCCACTGGTGTAAAAGGAGAAACCGGTGAAATGGTATTGTGTGTGCTGCTGACCTTTATTAACAAGATGGCGGTATTCGTGCAGCTCTGTAAAGCTGAAGATGAATGACTTTGAACGATGGGGCTTTTGGAAAACGTAGCCAAATTAGAAGCAATATGTGACGGCGCATAATTCAGTATCGCATAATTCAATTGGATGAGATGTTTACATAGCACAGTGTGCCAAAGTAATTTGCTGTTTGATTGACACATGGAAACACGCCTTAATCCAAGGCTAGAACAGTTGAATTGTCAGTAAATGAAGGACTTGTGACTCCACCTTTTTCTATGTTTGGAAAATCTCGATGTTGCGTTAAACAGCAAAGGAAACAGCATGGGGTCAAGGGTTGTTATAGTGTATATGTGTGTATATACAATATGTATGTCCATGCATGTACATTTACACCATTCATTTGCAGTTATAGTGATTTGGTCAACCGTACAGCGCTTGTATTTGTTCATTGTTTTATAGATATTGCAGAAGTTTGAATTACTGAAAATAATTAACTTAAATAAAATTTATATACATAACCAGTGTGCACAATAGTATATTTATAAATCAACATTAAATGTGTAAAATGTGGTTTATGATAATGCATTAACTGTTACAAAAGCTTGATGTGAATTGTTACAGAAATGTATTGAGTATTAAGTGAAATACTGATATTAACAGGCATAAGTGTGTTGGAATATTTAATGTACTGTAACCAAATTGAATTGTAATGCTGAGCAAGGCTATAACCAATATATCACTGGTCATACCAGCTGATAAACAGAATAAGCAGAATTCTGCTTATATTGCAATATAGCTCAACTCCCAACATGTAGAATTAGTGCAACTAAGAAAACTGCAAACAAGTAATGCTGAGAAAATATGTATAAATAACATTTATTAGTGTGCAAATTGGTGTAAACTCACAGAGGCAGGGGGCTGGAATATACATCATTTTGGTAGCTGGAAATACAGCAGGGGATAAAAATAACAGATCACACACTGAGTGACAGATACCCTTCACACACCCTATTCATTTTCAGCATTCAAAGTGAAGACATAGTTACAACAAGCATTAAACAGCAAGACACAGCACAGTAACAACATTCACACATGATCAGATACACATCCAACACTGAGATCCTGTTAAGTTTACCAGGTATTGAGAAATTTTGGTCCAGTAAATTAGTTTTTTGACTCTAAGGTTGTCATAGCTGTTTTCGGTTATTAAAAGGTCATTTTGTTTACCTGCTGTCATACAAAGCCGGCTGTGAAGAATACCGTATAATGTTATAGCGGCCTGTGCAGAAGCTTAAGTTTTTGGAAGGGTTATTTCTTCATTCGCTGCACCAGTAAGAACTCGCGTTAATCATTTTCACTGTCCTACGGATTATGTTCTTGGCAGAGATGTTCATAGCACCCAAACCTGCACCTACACTATATTGTCTTTTGTACTACAGCAGACGTGTAGTTAAAAAACCCTGAGGTCACCCAAGATAAGGTCATGTGAGGGTCAGACAGCTTAAACCAAATACCATCATCACTGAAGTTCATCATCTGCTTCACACTGGATCGCACAGCTGATTAAAGAAATTCACTATAATGCAGAGGAAGGTGCTTTGGAAAACATACACAATCTAAAAAGCATCTGTTGTATTTTATATTAGATAAGCACAGGTGACAGTTATTGGCCTCAACTGTTAGATATGTAGTTTAGATTGATTTTACAAAACATTACAATGACATGAAATGTTATGATGACGAGGTTTATAACATTTAGTGCAACCACATACCTGCATGCGTTATCTGTCAAAAACAAGTAAGATAAAACATTGCTTTTGTCGTGATTACAAACAAAAGATGCAGGTATAAAATATGGCATATATATCCTTTCAATGGTATTACTGCAGCTGATCTGACACAGTAGATATTTTTTTACAGAGTTTGTAGAGACTGAAGCTTCAGGGTCTGTGTGAAGTTCAGTGGTAAGTGTTCAGTGTCTCTCAGCATCCCAACAAAGACAGACAGTGAACACAGTTAACTGTAAATAACAGATGAAAAGCAAAGGAAATATGTAATGGCATCCATTGTGGGTCTATTTCCCAAATGCCTGTGACACAAATTAACTTCCAATTGTACATCTGTCCCTAACAGTGGTTATTATCCAGTATGAATACAGCACAAAGATAAAGGGGGGAGATGTTTGATCAGATTTATTACCTGAGGGACATAGTCAAATCTTATTGAATTAATCTGGCTCAGTCATTTGAAAGGACAAATTATCCCACAAGTTAACAGCTGGGATTGTAACATGCCATTAGTACAGTTACAATAGAGGAGCATAAAGACTGACTATTTCTGACCAAGAGACATTCTTGTTAATGTTGTAATAGTTTTATCAGTTTATTTTTTCGAATCATTCCCAAACACAATTCCCCTTTTTAATCAGATAATTAATTTACACAATAAATATCAACAAATATTCATAATTATTTATTCATATCAATTAATTATATTAATTATAACTCATATTTACATTTTTTGGTATAATATATTGGGCCTTTTCTTTAATGGAAATAGTTTTAGACACAGAAAAATTCAATTTAAATAATAGTAATAACGTTTCACATCGCACATGTAAGCAGAGCTCTTGTTTTTTTGACAGAGCTCTTTTGCTGCCCATATATGAAGCCATAATGAGTTAATGTATTATGACACTTACACGTGCCAAAGGCAGAACTGATTGGAAATCAGTTCAGTCCACTATTGGATTTAATGGGAATTTTGTGTTCGTAACTTAAAAGCTGCAAATCCGGGTCACGGCCACTTCCAAGTGCAAAAAGTATTGGGAAAGCATAGTAGTTTATCAGTATCAGTGTGGCATCATTTGACCATTTTTGCAGCATTGTTTAAATCACTAATGTTTTGGCCTGGTTAAAAAAGTAAAAGATAATAAATATTAAGTGATATAAAATAGAAAAATGCCCAGATATTTGGGAAATCCCCTTTTAACATTTACCTAACGAACGAATTGCATTACATTCTCATTTTGTTGATAAAACCCCTCAATCACCAAATATATACAGTATATTTATCAGTGCTGAATGTTGGATATGCTGTTCACAGATAGTTCACAAAACATCAGAACTACATTAGCATCACTACTGGAACTCTATTGATAAAAAGTCATTGCACATCGTCTACAAAGGGCGTGTTTTTGTGTTTTTCATGCAGCAAGTGTTACAGAGACCGTGTAGTGACTTACAGTATGTATATACAGTACAATGATACACATTTGTGATAGCCAAACGGGGTCTTAAATGTGAATTCTGAACATCCCTTTTTAAATCAGACTTGGCACATTGATTTTGTATTTATTACATATAGGGTCGCTCAGTTAACATGACCCTGAAGTGCACAATGTGAGTATGTGTGAGTTGAACATGTCCGTGTTAGTATAATTATGAGTGTGTTTTGTGTTGGAGACCAGATGTGACCCTTCACTGAGTGGGTGAGCAGTCATCCATGTCCAGCAGCTCCTTGACCAGCCTTTCGCCAAACTGAGCCCGGCTGTAGCGCTTCACATGGTAGGCGTCTGACATCTTGTAAAGAATATAAGCGTTGTTGATGGCAATGCTGATGGTGAGCCAAAACACCTGCTGCCACGTCTTATTGGGCTTGTGAAAAATAAAGTACCTGATAGAAAAGATACTCATATTACTCATTCATTTTCGTATTGTCATGAAAACAACTGAATGTTGAGATAATCAAAATAAGCACAACTGAATGTTGAGATAATCAAAATAAGCACAACTGAATGTTGAGATAATCAAAATAAGCACAAGTCACATTTTTGTATGTTGATGTTCTCAAATGCTTGTATTTGTTCATTCACAATTTCCGCCTGAGCAGAATTAATTTCTGGGTAGATAAGGTGTAAAACTCTCCTTAAATTTAATTAATTCTGCTTTGTTTCATGAATGAGGTCCAATAAATGTAGGCTGAAGTACATCTAACATACTAAAACACTATGTAAAAAATCATTACCAAAACCTTTATGCACATGAGCTCGATGTGTACTAAGGGTTCATTCTAAAACCGCTTTAATGCATAACTCACTTGCTGTACTTGTCATCGTATTTGCAGATGTAACTCAGGTGTGCAGCAAACGCCTCCACAGCAAGAGGACAAGGGATTTCTCCACTCTTCCTCTTAATGATCACCCCTACAACACACAGAGAGCAGATGTGACTCACAGTGAGCATACACACTGAACATCAGCACTTATATGTAATGTAGGTTAGGAACTGGAGAAGGTAACAGAGGGGTAAAATACACATTACCTTCTGCCATATTAAGAACATGGATTCACAATTTTTCACAATTCACAAGATAAAAGCACTATTGAATCATTCAATCTGGCCACAAACACTGTTTGTGAAGTGTTACTGTGTATTAATCACTTATTCATTTACATTTAATGAGTAAAATGTAATTAACTTAATTACATTTGTAATAACTTAATAAAATGTAATCAGACCTGGACCATTATTAACCTTTTAATATTCTCAGCCTACACAATATACACTCTTAAAGATGAAGGTTCCTTAAAGGTTTGTTGTGTGGTTCAATAAAGGACCTTTAACATCCACAGAATCTTTCTGTTGACAAAAAGGTTTATTGTAAGAAATGGAGGTTCCTATAAATGATAAAAATGTTAAGAAAGAAATTGTTCTTTTAGGAATCTTGTACTGAGAGGTTCTGTAGGGAACCAAAAATGATTATTCTATGGTATCGCTGTGACACTTGTACCTTTGTATTTTTGACACTTGTAAGGATGCAATTAATTAAAAAATAATAATAATAATTTTGGGTGAACTGTCTCTTTAACTAACAATTTTTAAATTGATTATTTACTGTTACAGCAACACTTTACTGTTACTGTAACACTTTTAGAGCAGTGTGGCATTGCTGACAAAGACAAAGACTAAAGTACTCTGGAAATTAAAATGTGGTATTTTGAGTCTTGAAGACTTTAGGGAAAGACATTGCAAAGCTATTTATAGACTGTGGTGTATAGTGTCTAAACTTTGAGCCTAAGCACTTCTGGGACAAGGGCTTCAGTTCAGGTTATGTACAGAAGACTTGGCAGTACTTCAGCCAAGCAACATCAGCATTGAGTTTTCAATGGAATTTTATAGCCCCCATTATTAAAAATCCACATCTGCTCTCAAAGAGGAAATGGTGAAAATAAAAGCATTTACTATATAAAGAGATTATTTTAGATTCTGGGGATTTAGATATATAAGTTTTAAATTAATCTCTCTTGTGCCTGACCTCATAAACCAGGAGCTCCAGTTATGTGTTTCTCATATACACTTATATTTGTAAAAAATGATCAAAAATCGTTTAAATCGTTTGATCGATTAAAAGAGAGAGGGAGCAAAATCTATTTGTACCAGACAGGCAAAAATAAAGATGCATGATTGAACTGACGCATCGCTACGCTTAACAACACAGAGTAACGAAAAAGCCACTATCAGCACTGAGGGTGCACATGTCTGGCTGCTGTCAGAACAGATCAAGGCATATCAAAGGCAAGTGAAGTACGATAAGATGAGTCTGCCTATCATAATCCTATGATGTGCCCAATATCCATTTAATCCACTGAGACCAGAGTAAAACCAATCTCAGCTCGGCCTGCTACATTCTAGGTGTTAAGACCATGCTGTATTTTCTTTTGTAAGTACTGCTATTCGTTTGTACTGCAGTTATTTCCACCATCTTAACACTGTAAAGCATGCATGGTGCTTTCTGTTATAAATACAGTGAACAATCAATCCTCAATGTCTTCCTTCTCACCTTCTTTGGTAGGAGAGTAGGCATTAGTGAGGAACCTGAAGTTGCCTTTGTTGTACCAGTTGATTATGGACGTATTGCCTTTCATTTTAATGCGAGACTGGCCCCGTTGCTGCGGGGTCTCTGTATTGATCAGCATAGACTGAGGAAGACCTGTGCAATCGCTCTTCCTGCTGCTCAGCAGCCCGCAGCCATAGATCCCTGCAGAAGAGAGGAGGAGAAACTGATTATTATATAATCTCACTGAAATAATGACTCCATCTTTGAAGCGAGGTGATGGTGAATATTTACACTTAAGTAAGTGAGTGTTCATATATGAGAACCAGAAGATAGGGACTGACTTCAACATGTGGTTTTTGGATATGTTAAACAATGATTACATGAATATAACAGAGTGAGGAAAAACATTCATAGTTACCATAGTAACCGATTCATGCACTTCTCTTATTGTTGCTAAAAGCTTATATTCAAAGCAGTCTGCTTTTACCTTTTTATATTTAATTGGCACAAACAAAAATTGGCATAACAGTCAGTTCTTGATATCAAGCGTTTAGATGAAGCGCAAAAACCACCCACATCATGTGTGAATGTTTTATAAATAGGGTCAAATATAAAGGATATTTCTCTTGATTTGTATCATAAGAATTAATGGGTAAGTTTAGAGACCACCATTTGTATACCCCCGTGGGTGGGCGGAGCCTCGTTTCTTACTACATCTATAGATGTCAAGGTGGAACTGCGTTTGTGATCTGCAAAGCTGTGAGCAAATGTCTTCCTCACCGCTCTGCTAAACGCTGCAGCCCATCTGAATGTGATCTGATGATTGCTCACATTCATCCTCTCAGCAGGAAGCTGTGTGACTAATCTTTTCTCAAAGATTGTGGCAATTCCTCAGCATTTAACAGTGTTTAAGATTCGCAAATCGCTGGTACTCACTTTCCTCATAATGACTGCTGGGTTAAAAATGTCCACTATAAACAGCATTGTAAGATGCTCATATACAAGATCTACAGTAGCGTATATTCAAAGATTACCTGAATGACCGAGAATACAAACATAATATTTGCAGAGAGACAGTCAGTCTGTGTATGATTTTCTTTCTTTCATGGAAAACAAAAAGGCAAAAGTCACCATTTACTTCCATTGTTTTTCCCCACACAGTTAGAATTAATGGCAACCGAAGCTGTCAGCCATTAACAATCTGTGTAACATCCTGTTTTATGTTCCACAGAAGAAATAAACCCATACAGGTTAGATTCACCATGTAACTGAATATACGTATATCTCTTTAACTGTATTCAGGTCTTCCTGCTCAGCTGGAGGCATTCATAGACTCTATGCGCATGGAACATGTTTTTGCTGAGAGAAATCAAGGTCAACTTCCTCCTACTCTCCCCATTTATTGCTTGCCACAGGATGCTGTCAGTGTGTAATTAAAATCTGCAGGGGATGAGGAACATCAGATGGGGAATGAGAGAGAAGATTAGAGAGACTGAAAAAAAGGAAAAATTTGCTTAGAGAATTAGAGCAGATAAAGATGGAAGGAACATAAATACCTCACCCTGAGTTTCAGCAACACGGTGTTTCCTACAGAATGCTGTTTTTTTTTACAGTGTGGACCAACTTAAGTGTGAATGTGGGTATTATTTGTATATAATCCAAATAATATTGTATATATATAATTGTATATAATTTGTATATATCTATATATAGCTATATCTATAGCTATCTATAGCTATCTATCTATCTATCTATCTATCTAATCATATTTTGCCAATTTGTTTTTTTTATTTCTGTATTATTGTTTATTAGCATAGCAAAGCAATAGTCTGCGAATGGTATCATTAGTTGTATTTGTATTTAACCATTTTTATCACATCATATTTGGATAATTCAGAGCGCATGCTCACAACTCATAGAAACATTATTTATTTTGCAGTGTCGCGGTGAATTTGGAAGCAGGATGCACCACTCCACCCACCTTGTTTCTCAAATTCCTGATACAGATTTAGACTTGTGATGCTTGGTCCAGTGAAGATGATTGCATTACGGCCAGACAGGTTCTGACAGAGCTGCTTGGCCACCAGACTGTGAAGCTGAGGTTTATTCTTCAGTGTGTCCAACCCATCTGGACCTGGACCTTCCTTTAGATGGACATAGATCTGTTAAGGAGGAAAGCCAGACGTTTTACATATTACTGCTCAAATTAATAGCATTGATATTTAACGGCATTTAACATCACTAATATTTAATTTCAGCATCTTACTGTTTGATTTTTATACCTGTCATTAAAAGGCTTCTAATGATTTACCAAATGGCATACCATACAGGACAATTAAAATCTGTCATCTGATTGGCCCACTTCCCTGGCACACAGTACCACTTACTACTTTAACGGGCACAAACCAAGAGAGGAGTGTAATTTTGTTAAGTGGTCTGCGCTTGCCTTTCTTGGTTGACTCTATAAATGATTCCATGTGGTAATGTACTTTGATTTATCCCTCAAGAAAATGTTCAGGTATGACTTTGTGTTGAATGAGTGGCTAAATGTTTTTTCCATCAATTAGTTTAAGGTTAAGCATCGCAATTTTGTTGTCACTCTCGTTAGCATGAAGTGACCCAAACTTGCTGGACCAGTTAATGCATTTGTGAGACATCAGCAAGCATCCTCCTACTTCCGCTCAAAGTGCGTGTGTGCAGTCACCTGACAAATGAAACCAGTGGAGCTGCACTGTCGCACCCACAGGCTGAACTTTCTCTTCTTCCTCTTCCTCAGCTCTCTCTCTGTACATGTGGTTATAAAAACTGGGTCTTCATCAATCAAGGGCTCGTGGAGGACCTGAGAGAAAGCAGCATGAGATGATAACACCTGCAGGTGCATCATTTTTGTGTTTATGTTGCTTCGGGAGATGCAAGCTGGAATCCTGATGAGTACACTGAGAGGAGGTGTGAGGTATGAAAGACCAGACCAGTTTTAAAGGAAATAATCATGAGGATATTTATTTTGTTCTATTGATGCTAGGTAATCACTGTTTATATTGCTTCTACCTTGTCCCACAATATTTGTGATACAAGGGTGGGATTTTTTTATTTTAGACCGTAGGTAACCAGCTAGAAGAACACCTTAGCAACCACACAGCAATGCCCTGTCAACCACAACCCTACAATTGATAACAGCAATTTTTGCACAGAAAAATTGTGAAAATCTTTATACATTTTTAATTTGGGGTTTTAGTACTAGCATTATTCTTTCCGTAGGAACAAGGTTGTTCTAGAACGGCCAATGTGGTCCATAGTTAAATAACTCCCTCCCCACTGCTGTCATATCTGAAGCAGTTAAACAGAGCGTGTGTGGCTCTGAGTGTTTGCTTGATTGTTTACCAATGGGAGATAAGGGATCAATCCCATGGCAGTCAAAGTGACTGTCTGGCCCAGAACACATTGTCAAGGTGATATCACCATGGCACCGGAAAAGCTGAGAGACACAGATGGTGTTTAGTTTACTCATGGTAGGCGGTAATTGTGGGTCTGTCTCTAAAATAGGCCATGTAGAGGCTCACAACACACAAGCCAAATAATGCAACACCGATTTAGAGACTGAAGGAATGAAGTTGTTTTATTAAAATCATTGGGAAAAAATTTAAGTCAATTTTACTTCAATGAACAATTAAAAAATCTACAATCTCAAAAAAAAAAAAAACGTTTGGCATAAACAGTAATTATCCGTAATGGCCTAATTTTCTCAGGTTTCAGACGGTGGGAGTTAACAGTACATTAATTAGCAGCAAATCTAAGAAGTTAATTAGATTAGACAAAAAATTACATTTCTGTGTCAAACTCTCTTACAACAAACCAAAAAAGCGAATGCTCCCAGTAAGAAAACTGCCTCATTAATTTGGCTGCATTAACAGACAGAAACATCTTACATTCTAGCCTGTGGCCAGTATTAAATCAAGGACAGATATACCACATCACTAGTTTAAGAAAAAAATCTCAGATAGCTATTTAATAGATGAATGCGCAGAGATTCATCACACCTTGTGAATTATTCATACTGATTGAAAAACAATGTCGTGAGTCAGGAAAAGCGAATTCTTTATTCTAAATGTATATCAGGCCTTAAATTTGCCTGGATGTAATAAATGTGATTCACTTTTACCGAATAATGGACTGCTTAAATTCTAGCCTTGCTTTTTTAAGATGAACAACTCGGTTCCATTTTTACACCCCTATATGTGAAGCACAACATCAGATTATTAAGTGCATCAAGCTTGTTTTCCAGGTCAAGACAGTCCTAATGTTGAGGTAGGAGAAAGAAGAAATTGACTATTTGACCGGCTGTGTTCTCTTATCATTTAAACTCCCTGATGTTAGCCTAACATTTAGTCTGGCACAATGAGTGCATAATTATTGTCATTTTAAACTGCATTTTAAAGAGTAGTTGGGGGTATTATATAAGCAGAATGAATTACAATTGCGTAACACTTAAAATTAAATTAAACTCTCTTTTACAGGTATTTTGACAGATTTATATTCATTTCTGTTAATTAATCCAAAACAGTTAAAAAACTGAATGTTTCAAATGAATATGCAGAACCATAGACATTCAGTACTGCTGATTTTTTGCAATCAGCAGAACCGAACAGTCATAGCTACAGAAGGCTGAGAACTCTCAGCTGAACTATAAAGCACCCAGCCTGAGGATGTGTGACCAGACTCCAAGTGCTACCAATTACAGCGATACATGCTGATTTAAATCCCGAAACCCACTTTCCTCTGGCACAGAAATGGAATATCTCCGCTAGTCCTAGATTCTAAAAGTTCTCAGAAGATTTGGCTGGAGCTTGTGCAGTTTTTTTCCCTTAATTTAACATATCAAAAGACACATTCATGAGCTTCTACTATCATGGAACACTATCAGGGAATTTTAAAATTAGATATAAACATTTTGGATATTAATAAAAAATATCACTTTTTCTAGTTTAGCTCTGAAGGTTAGAAATTGCTCTTTCTAATGGCTTACATAGAGGAATAATTCAAGGTTCAGAATGTTTTTGATGTGTGTTTAGCTCTTTACCTGTGTCTGTGAGGGCCGGAAGGTGGAGTTGAAGCTCTGCTGAAGTGAGTCTAGGAAGGGTTGAATCTTATACAGGCCCTGGCTGCCACCTTGGCTGGAGCGGAAGGCTACGATGTGGAAGTACTTGAGGATCTTCTCAAAGCGTGCCTGGCTCATCTTGAGCGCGATGCTGCGGTTACTGAAGAATCCACTGCTCCAGATGCTCAATACTGACTCACAGCGGTTTACACCAGTGGATGTAACGTAGCCCAGGAAGGCCTTCATCTCAGCCAGTGTCACATTGGTCCATTCTTCCTCGCTTCCAAAGCGCTCCTGGTACTTCTTGGCATACATGTTGGTTTGGGTCACCATGTTCTGAATGAGATTGTCAGGGACAAACAGTTGGAAGAAGTCCATTGTGGTGGCAGTAGCCGGCATCTTCTGTGTCGGACCTGCGGTTAGGGTGAAATATTTCATATTTGCATTGGAGTTCAGAGGTAAACAGAGTTAGGGGTTAAAGCTATACCATCTAAAACAAATCTCAGCTACTTTTCTTAGAAATCTCATTGTTAAATTAAATATAAGGTAAAAAAAATGAAATTGTTTTACTTTTTATCTACCCAAGGAGTTATAATTTCAATAACCCAGATTGGAAATCGACAAATAACTAATAAGCAATATATGTAATGTAATAATTTGATCATAATTGTTTAAAAGATAAACAAAGACCTAAAATACATCAGAACAAATGACTGACCATTCATTCAAACACCAACATAGGAATATTCTGTATTTGTTTTCTAAAGAATGATGGACACACTGAAGAATAACGATTTACATATTTAATACTTAATTACTTTAACATAATTACTAAAAATGTCAACGCTGGTAAAGCAAATTCAACATCTAGAGGATGGAAATCTATCCGCACCTTTCCTGAGAGACTCAATAAGCAATAATAATTTCATTAATCTCTCTGTAACAGCACAGAGTGGGCACTGATACACAGCTGAACCTGAACACAGCTGACTTTGGTCTGGAAACTTCTCATCTACCTAATAGGGAACATTCAGTAGCAGCTAATGAGCATATGGTACATTAAGCTGAACTTATCCTCTAAATATCTGTCGAAAGCATTTCACAAAAATTAAACTGCTTAATTTGTTATTATCTTTTACTCCGCTTACACTAATGGCCATTTTGTCTTTATGCTTAAAGCTGCTCAGGCAGAGATGAAGCACACAGGAGGAAAGAGGAAGTGTTTCAATCTAACTTCTGAAAATGATTCAACACAATGTCAATGCAAAGCTCATGAATCCTAATGAAGTATTGACAGTAACATACAATGGAAATAAGAACCGATTACTCTAACCAGCAGTGCAACTAATGTTAGTGAATGTTTTGCATTGATCCTAAATTATCCTAACCCACACTTGTATACTGCATTGCATGCTGGGATATCTGATGTATTGTGAACACTCATAGAATCACAAGGCAATAATTATCATTATCAGTGTAGTTATTGTTGAGCATCTAATAGCGGTCACACACATTATCTGTGTCATTGGGGCCCTATGACCCCAAAGCCAGAGAGTGTGTAATTGATTTGTTTGCAGTTGTAAACAACTATCCTGCAATCCATACAATGTGGCAGGGAATTAGAAAATGTGTTCACACGTGTTCATTCAACACACACATTTACCCGGCCACAACAGCTGTTATTTAACCAGTAGCTCATCTCTCATTATAGCTTTGATAAAACTTGTAAAGTAAACTCAACATACCCTGAGGGAAAAGTCTGTTGTTGGGTTTTAAATGCATTGTGTTTATTCATCTGGGTTTATCTGTGGTAAATGAATCCCTAAACTATAAAGTTGTGTTGTTAGATAAACAAAAAGATATCTCAGGTACATATGCTGATGTTATTTTCAATTATTTTTTTAATTAAATTTTTTATTATATGTATCACAATAACTAAACAAGTTCATCAATGTTACCACAGGAACATCTAAATGTAATTCAGCTCTCTACAAAGTATTTCACACTGCAAGAAAGCCAACAAATATATAAACAGTTATTATGCTTTGTGGAATTGCCTACAATGGAGAATACAAAACATGGACTTGTACAGTATCTGTTTAAAATTCCATGTTGGCTTTGGATTACACTGTTATGTAAAGAATGTATTTTTGTCTCAATCCAGAGAGCCTGGCCATGTCAATCATTTCTATTATGTATTTATGTTTTAACACACTACTGCATTACTACAATACTAGACACTAAACATAAAGTATACTTAAAGGGAAAATATTGCTGGTCCCTGTGGTATTCTAAATCACATTAAGATGACTTGAAGAGCTGTGTACAAATGTGTTTCTGTCTACACCCAGACGTTCCATACATTAAAATGTATTTATTGTGCTTTTATGAAAAAAGCTGCTTGTGTGCTACATATTTTCCAAGATTAATTATTGATAAGATGATACCGGCAGCTCCTGTAGACCTTCTCTAAACCTCCTTTATACAAGTAAGCAAGCTGGTATAAATCGATCTTATCCTTTCAGATCTCGCTGCAGGTGCTAAATTAGCATGTGGCCTTCAAATCAAATGTGATAGTCAAACAAAGTTAATGTGTCTCAGTTTTTAAACAAGTGTCTGCAGCATGAAGGACACCTTCAGCTCTTCCCTGTCATTATACAGAGGCTGTTTCTATGGTAGTTTAGCTTAACAGAAGATGCTATGAAAAGTAATGTAATATTTCATATTTTAGTGAGTCAACAATCACTGGTATGTTCAATAGGCCATATGCTTCAACACAAGGACTGAAAGATGTGAGAACACAAAGTCCATTACAGTATGTTGACCTAAACAATATTGATTTAGATTTTTATCTACTACATTTTAGTGATGTGCTAGACTTGTGCATTACAATTATCTCGTACAATTGGCTTTGACAGTAACCTTGATCCAATTAGACCAAGTTTTATACCACATAAGAAGCTTATAAAATGATATATGATCTATAATGCAGAACAACGGTGGGCTGACTTTGTGTGTCACCTTTCATGCATCATTTTTCAGCTTGTGTCCAAGCAAAACCATTAACCAGATGGCTAATTTCACCCCCCATTGTGACAGACAGACCCTTCTGAGCAACCAAGGCAGAAGGATGTGGCATTTATCAAAAGTGTAGCATCTATTCATCTTGGGAAAACAATCACAAATGTGTATATATGACCTGTATGTTTTAGCATGCTAGGTGTCTGTTAGCTGTTTTCTGGATTTTTATATATTTATATGTGTATTTACCATTATATTGTAGCTGATAGCATAATTCATTCACTGTTCACTTTTTTATAATCATGCAAAAAATATGTTTTTACACACGGCTTTACAAGCTTTAACTGGAAGGAAATGAAACATAACATTTGTATGAAAGTCAATTGATCCACACATGTCAGGAACAATAAATGATGCCCAAGAGCTACTACAGGCCTGTTTATGACAATATTTTGACTAGCAATTAGACTGCGGCTTATTATAATAAAAAGACAGGCAACACTCAAGCCCACCCTTTGTTATTCTGACAGAAATGATTCACTTCACATTATGTAAACCACAGCAGCTGCATGTCTGGCTGGCATGGGCACACCTATGACTCAAGGAACCACACAGATCTTCAATCATTTCAACTTGAATTTCAGTGTGGCTGAAATTAAACAGTGCCACTATCAGTGTACACGGTAGTGAGCTCTGTGGTATATCATTACAATTCCTGGTTTCATTTTTGACCTAGTTTGTTTTTTTCCACCAAATCAAATTGCAATTAAATTGCACAATATGTAATACTGATATATGAGACAAGCTCAACAAAGATATTCTGAAACTAAAGAATTTGCATTATGGTCATATTAGTTATAGAAATTATTTTTGTTTAGATCCTGATTCCCATAATTCCTTTCTTACATTATCTTCATGATTCTAATTAGCAGCTGCCTGATACGTGAGCTGTAAAAGTCACTTTGGGCTCTTTTAACTCATTTAAAGTCTGACTTTCTAAGAAACAAGAAACAAGTGGCTCAACCACCAGGAAAATTATTCTTCTGCCCTGACGAGATGCTATTATCACAATGATAGCTGGTTTAAATGTCATAATGATTAGACCATCAAGCATGGTCAGCTTGTTTAAAAACCTAAGTTTTGCCTGTTATTTCAGTTCTCATTTTCTATTCGCTTAGCTATATTCAGGATTTAACAGAGCCAGCTAACAAACAACTCATTGTATCATTTCTGATACATATAATACGGAATTGTCTCATGTGTTTTTGTCTGATAAGAGATATCAAAGTAAACCAGTGTTGCTATCAGAAAGTCACATCTGTGATCTTAATTACTCGTCGAGCAGGCAGTACGACCCACAGTGTGCTATATAACCCACAGTGTGTCGCACGGCCCCTTAGGGCTTATAAAGCTGCACTACATCCATTGCGTCCACTTCTAATAATCAGTAGCTCCATTTATTTCATTAGACTAACTCACCATGTGTTTCCTGATAGTGGGGCACGCCAATGTCCTGTAGTGCGTCGGTCCATCCTTCCTCTTGCGCTTGGCCATTGGAGATGGACCCAGGGGGACCGCAGCTGTGACTGCTCTTGGTTTCACCTGCGTTGGCAGCGTCTGGGTTTGCCTCCGTGTAGTTGTCCGAATTGGAGTCGCCTGTTGTACTGTAAAAGGGGTTTTCGCTGCTGTCGTCTCCAGACTCACCGAATACATCGTCGGAAATCTGCAAGCTCTCATAGCGAGATCGTGCTTCCTCCAGGAGCGACAGTCCCTTTCTTCCACACTCCGCCATCGTTCAGTCCCAGTGTGCAGCTACTACGCCGGGCAAGATTCGGCATGCAAATGACGAAAAATCCGGCATACAACCGAAAAATCCGGCATACAGTCTGTTTAACGCAGCCCCTCTGTTTGCAGATTCAGGGCGGGCGTATCACTGTCCTCTATGCCAGAACTAGGTCTCAGTATCAACAATATGTGAATTCACCGGGAGCTGTCCCTCTTCCGTGGTGCTGAATGACCCCCAAGCTTGCAAGAGGAACCCCCACAACAGAGCACTCCCCTAATGGTCCGTGCATCCGGGTTGGGCGTCCTTCTCACTCCGTGTACTGAATGAAGCTAGAAATCACCTGACTCAGTCTCCCCACACTGACCAATGGGATTAACCTCTCAGCGAATCATAAAAGCATTATATTTGCTCTGCCACGGAAGATGGGCAGTGTTTAACACGATTCAGTATATTAACACGATTTAGTTAGAAAATACAAAAAAGCTAGGTCCATTTAAAATATACATAAAATGTTATCATTTTAAATGGCATACTTTAAAAATGTAATTCCACTGTTATGAGAAATGTGTCATTTAAGCACTAGTTAACACCCGTCACTATCACTGGTGAGTTCGCCTCGTCGTTACGTTGCACTACCTCTAGTAACCAGTTGGAGCGCTGTTCAGAACACTCACTTTCTGAAATTAAAGGCTATGCGTTCTTCACTCGTCGTTGGCGCGTGCCATGTTTGCGGAAGTTGATGCGACTACTCTGTTATTTTAACGAAATGTAGACAATATTCTTGACATTTAGATTTTTACATTTGACAATTATTTTGTAGCCTGGCCTAGAATAATGATGACCTTACCAAAAGGACCAGATTCTTTGTGCTTTGACAAAGACGAATTTATGAAGGTACATAAGCTAATATTATGTATAAACTTAATAGACTACCGCGTTTACTTTTAAGAGCAACTAACCTACTGTTTTAGGTTTAGTTTGTCTGCAGCGTTTGTTTTATTATTTCCTGACTAAGCGTGTGGTTTTAATGGAAGCTTAAATAATTTTTCAGAGATGTCACAGTTTTTGATATTTACAATATAAATTCACAATATAAATACAACGACTCTGCTGTCTTCTTACCGGGTTTGGCATTATTTAACACACTTTCTTACCTCAGGCATTTCAGATATTCTTGTGTATTCTTCTGTAGGATGACTTCGACGTGGACAAATTTGTGGCTGATTGCAGAAAACGCGTTCAGTTGGAGGAGATGCGTGAAGACCTGGAACAGTATTACAGGCTACTCAAAACGGCCATGGTCGAGCTCATCAATAAAGATTATGCAGATTTCGTTAATTTGTCCACCAATCTCGTAAGTCATTGTGGTTTATGAAACACGTTTTCAGCAGAATCATTAAAGATCATGTAATATACATAATGTACTTACAGTATAATAACTCGGATACATAAGGTATGCTTATTTAATTTATTTCCTATCAAGAAATAGAGAAATGTCTATCTGTTATATTAGGTTGGAATGGATAAAGCCCTCAGTCAGCTGTCTGTACCTCTTGGCCAGTTACGTGAGGAAGTACTGGTAGGTGTTTACATCATCTTAACATCAGTGCATGTGTCTGGATTGGCCATCTTATGAAATCATGATAATTGTGTCTTATATGTACAGAGTTTGAGATCTTCTGTGAAGGAAGTTATTGATGCTATAGACACACAATTATACAAGCAAGATGATATTCAAAAAAAGAAGGTATGTCATAGTCTATATGTCATACCCCTTTTCTGTTGTAAAACAGTGCGCACACATTGCCAGTAAACTTAAGAGTCCAATATTTGTGTCCTGTGTAGATTTGTGTGTTGAGGCTCATCCAAGTTGTGAGATCGGTGGAGAAGATCGAGAAAATTCTTCACCAAAACACCAAAGATACAACATCTCTAGAGACCAGCAGGTGTGTTGAGTAACCAAACATAACAGAAGTAAATGAGGCTAGTGCATTGCATCGAAAATACTTCATTTGAATGTACACATACAGGTCTATATGACTCAAAGGGTTTTATAATAGGTTTTTAAATACTTTAATCTCTTAGTGTGCACTTTGCATTGTAAATCAACAGCATGCTCTTTTTTCCAAGTCCTCTTCTGGCAGGTCAGATTCTAGAGCGAATTGCAACAGAGTTCAACCATTTACAGTTTCATGCCGTCCAGAGCAAAGGAATGCCATTGCTTGATAAAGTGCGCCCGGTAAGCACCAAGTTTGCCCATATAATAGCATTCACCCATTGTGTCTCATACACACGTATATATATTTTTTGTATTAATTGAAGGTCTTGCATGCTTATAATTTAAAAGGAAAGTGTGGAATTTAGGTGTCCCAGTATCAGTAATTGTAATTGCAAAAATAATTACTATTAAAAAAGAGACTATTTTCAAACAGACTTCCTGTCTTCCATTGGTTGGTAAAAACAGATAGTCCTGCCTCATACTCATGCCATTGGTGAGCCTATGGGCCTATTAAAATGCTCAGACATCAAAAGTGTTTTGATACTGTCCAGCATTTGCACTTTTTGGGATTTTTCACCCTCCAAATTAAATACAAATTAATTTAAATTAAAAAAATTACACGCTTCACTTTTAAACTTCAATTAAACAAACCTGAGTATATGTACTTGAGTCAGTTGGCTAGTGTTTATGGTTGTTCCTTGTGTGACTTTATTCTTTTTTTGTATGTGTTCCAGCGAATAGCTGGAATCACAGCTATGCTTCAGCAGTCCCTGGAAGGCTTATTGATCCAAGGCCTACAGACCTCAAATGTAGACATTGTACGCCATTGCCTCAGAACATACGCTACCATCGATAAGACCAGGGACGCAGAGACACTGGTCGGGCAAGTCCTAGTCAAACCATACATGGATGAGGTAGTTTACACATGGCTTGACAACAGCAGTAACAGCAATGTAATTTGTGTAACCATCATTAATAATTTATTATTACAAAGGTAATAATTGTGCGATTCCTGCAGATATGCTTATGGGTAAAATATTATTTTAATCTGGTAAACCTGTCACATTTTCTGGCATATAATTTCTTAACTTCACCTTAAGTTTTTTTTTAAATTTAGGTTATTGTTGAACAGTTTGTTAAGTCCAACCCAAATGGTCTAAAGATGATGTACGCAAAGTTGTTGGAGTTTGTGCCCCACCATTGTAGACTGCTGCGAGAGGTGACGGGTGGGGCTGTCTCTAGGTATGCCTGCTGTTCATTGATTACTGCCTTTTCGTGTTGTTGTCATATTATACATACTGTAATATATTTTAATAAGTGTACCTTTTGTATGCCCAGTGATAAAGCTGACATTGTCCCGGGATATGATTTCCTGGTGAACTCCGTGTGGCCTGAAATCATTAAAGGTTTTGAGGAAAGAATTCCTTCCCTTTTCAATCCTGGAAACCCGGATGCCTTTTATGAGGTAAACACTGGAAGATGATGCACTTATGCAGACTGAGACAAATTTACAAGTGTCCACTCGTTTTTTTTCTGCTTTATTTACATAGTAAATAAAGTAATAACATAATAAATTATAACAGTAAATTAGAATTATTGTTAACACACCTTGTCAATTGCTTATGCATTGGATTTTAGAGTTAATGTGAGAAGGAGCTTATTTAACAAACATACTTAACATGTCCTTTGATTTAAAAGGCTGTTGTGCATCTGGTTTAGTTGTGCTCTTTGCGCCTGTGTTCTTGTGTGCAGAGATATATTATCAGTATGGAATTTGTGCGTAAGTTTGAGAGGCAGTGTGGTTCCCAGGCCAGTGTAAAGAGACTGCGAGCCCATTCCTCCTACCAGAGCTTCCACGACAAATGGAACCTGCCGGTTTACTTCCAGCTGCGGTATGATGACCTTATTTGGGCACACATCCAGTCATACATGTGACATTCATATTCTTTGAAACTTCTAGGCAGGTGTTGAGGCAAGTTGGAGCTAAACTCTGCAGGACACTTGGCACCCCTGCTACAAACTCCCCCCTTAACCTTTTGTCTGTTAAAATGACACATCAAGTAACTGTCAGGCCCCAAAAATTTTTTACTGTTTAATTTAGCACTTTTGTTTCGCAAAGTGAGTATTTGTGAGTACAAAGTACTAAATGATTCTAAAATCTCCATCCAGTTACCATGATTGACTAGGTAATTCATGTACAGGTCAAGGGAATCCTTTGTTTTACAGAAACAGGAGACCTGAGCTTAGCTTCTATTCTTTGTGCAATATATTTAAAGAGAGATAATTACACTGGAAGGGAATCGATCTGCGTGTGAGGCTTGCCCTGGACAGTCTTTGCTCTGTGATGTTTGATCATCACCTTTCGCTGGTTATAAAGTCCAATGTTATCTTAGTTTGTTCAAGCCAGTTCTGCTTTGTTAGTTGTGTTTGCCTTTTCTTGGAAAAGAGCTCTTATAGTACATTTAAAAAGGACTGGACAGTAGCTTTTTTGTTGTATTTGTTTTATTGTTTACATTTTGAATTTGGGCATCACGTCTAAATAGCTGTTTAGTTAGATTTAGACTAATAATACAATTTTAATAAAAATAAAAGACTAATAAAAAAGCTTTTTCTAGATTCTATATTAAAAATTATACAATTTCAGTTCTTCTGGCTTTCTGTGTGTTTTAGGTTTAAGGAGATCGCTGGAAGTCTAGAAAATGCCATTGCGGATGGACTAGTGGCGGCTCCAGGTCAGTCAATATGTTTGAGTAAGGGCAAGATAATGCACCATGAACTCCCAAGTGCTGGTGTACATAGAACAACAGTTTTAGGAAATGTTGTCAGGGATGTCTGGTATTACCATCACTGGACATTGTGATACATATTTCTTTGAATTTTCTTTGATTATAAGAGAACAAATAGCATGCAGAGCTCTTTGTTGTTGTTGTGAAATCAGCGGGCGGCAGCTACCATCTGCAGGTGACTGAGGTGTTGTGGAGCTGTGTGTGCAGATGCTGGGCTGACCGGGTGTACCTGCCTCCACTTGCTCATCGATTTTGGAAGCTAACATTGCAGCTGCTCTCCAGATATGCCTCCTTCCTTACAGAGGTAAAGCATTCATGGCAAGGATAATATTAGTTATGGTAGGGTTGTTACTCATCAGCTTTTTGTCTTACAGGTTGTAACAAAGACATCTCCTCCAGAGATGAACAAAGATTCTGTGAGACCGCTCCCAAGCTCCGCCTCTTCCACGTCCAGCCGAACATCGCAGGATGCAGACAGCGAAAACTCCGGCCCCACTGCTCTCTCTACCAAGAAGCTTGTGTTCATCGCAGCTGATGTTGATAAGTTACAAGAGCAGGTAAGGTGCTTTATTAAGATCTGTGCTCTGCATGGGGCAGCAGTCTTTTTATTAGAATCTAAAGTACATGTTTCACATCAAGTAAAAAATGATTTTCGTATTGTTTTTAGATTCCAGAAATAACTGAAATGATCAGGGCCAAATTGGAGGCGATTGGATTCCAAAACGTTGCCATTGTTTCAGGTTTGTTTTATGGAGTCTGAAGCCATTCCCAATCAATGCACATTGCTGCCTATGCAACATTAAGTATGTTTTCTGTGTTCCAGAAGCTTTGCAGGACTCCAGGACATCCCTGTCTAACTGCATTCCCACGCTGAACAGCAGAATGACTCAGAATCTGACAGAGAGAAGCATTCGCTTCCTGAAAAACGCTTCAGAAGTTCCCCGGCTTTATCGAAGGACCAACAAGGTCAGGTGCACTTTTTAACATCCAGAAGTAGTTTAAAATACACAGTGAAGCTAGTTTTGAGACAGCGTTCCTTATTAAGTGAATGCTTGGATGAAGAATGGTTGCAATACAGCAGATTTGTTTGCAGTCTAATTTATCCATTAAAATTGAATATCTGCTAAAAACCTGAATGTCAAGTCCAAGCTGTTTACATTTCCTTCTACATTAAAACAGGAAGGCTCATTTAGTTTGAACTCAAGCCTGAACTTTGGTTGCTCTCTCATCAATAGGAGGTGCCCACCAGAGCCTCAGCGTATATGGACAACGCACTTCAGCCACTCCATCAGCTGGTGACTGACTCCAGAAATGTAGTGAAGGATTCCATCATCCAGGAGTGGCTGCGCATCACGCTGTCAGACTGCACCCATAGGTACTGCCATTAAGCTAAGCTCCAAACCTGACAAACTCTTTATAAGTGTTTAAATATTCAAGCATGTCAAGGTGAACTAGATTATTATTAGCTTAGTCAAAATCTACTTTGAGGAACTTGGAAATAGATCTTTGCGTTTAATAGATATTTTGAGACCATATCAGACGTGCTGAGCTCAGTAAAGAAGATGGAGGAATCTTTAAAGAGACTGAAGCAGGCCAGGAAAACAGCCACTACCAGCATCGTAGGTGCCAATGCAGGGCCATCAGATGACAGTAAGATCCGCCTGCAGCTGAGTCTGGATGTGGAATACCTTGGAGAACAGGTATCCTTGTTATAATGGTGATGGTATTACATATAGTGATGGACGTCAAATATGATTCCACTATCTTCTAACTGAAGATATTTTATGATGACTAAAGTTATGGTTACATATTCGGAATTCTGCCAATTCTGAAATTGTACACATTTCTCCTTTTTTTTAGATTCAGAAGATGGGTCTCCAGCCAAATGAGATCACCATGTTCTCTTCTCTGCTGGAACTTGTACAGGAGGCAAGAGATCTTGCCTCAGCAGAACAGACAGGGTCCTAAATCAGGGTGGCCCTGGAGGGGCCAGATCAAAATGGGGTCCAAATTGTCTTGTTTTGGGGGTTTCCAAGACAAACATTGTCAGCATGAGTATGCTCAGAAAGATTAAGAACAGATAAGTGCTGTGCTCAGCATCTGTTCCAGGAACAGTTTGATGGAGTCCTACTGTGGAGGTTCTTGCATTTCTAAACCAAACCTTTTAACTGTTATAATAATAATTATAGCAGCAACATCTGCTTGTTCAGAAAATTAACACAATAAAAGAATGTGATTTACTCTCTAAATAGTTATTTATTACTGCACTGTACGTAAGAATAAGGCCAAAAAGTCATGATACATGATTTAAAATGAACTGTTAAGTGCATCAAAAGTAACTGTTATATGCACCAGTCATACCATTTGCATTGACTATTAGCTATTGTGTCTTGTCAGACGTGGTTACAACAGATAATTTTAAATGAGTGTTTTGAGTTGTGCCTGTCTGAAATTGCTTTTCTAGGACATTTGGTTAACCCTGTCAAATTGCATAAACTGTTCAAACACTGAAGAGGTTCCTTGTTCAAATGACCTCTTTTTTAAATATCTATATGGACTTCACTGGGAAGAATGAAAAGGCTAAATGGGGATTTTAAATGAGGATTGAAAAAATGAGATACAATGAGACATTCGTGTATATGGGAGTGAGTTAATATGTTACAAAAATGGCCTTGTAGAGCATTTAGGAAAAGGTCAGTGAACAGCAAATGGTGTGTGTCAAAGCTCTGATGTGTGCTTCACTGTTAACTATGACAATTGGTGTCTTTTTTTATAGCAGGTGGCCTTAATAAATGTTTACTGATCATGGGCATAACTGATCGACCACTTTACTTTTGTAATCATTGTCATAACACATTTCATACTATTAATTTAGTTAAACGACATATTTGCAAACCCTGTTTAAAATGTAACTTTTTAACAGTTCATATGAGTTTTGTACGTATTGTTAGATTAACATTTTAGATTTATAGATACTAAAAGATAAGTAAATCCAAGGTCGAAAAGTCCCTATAAAGACAAATTTGACAAAAAAATGTCTGATGAGACTGTTCACTTTAATGTGACGCTGTCCATTATTAAGATTTGATATACAGTTATCATCTATTACTTAAATGGAAGCACTTAAAACATTTTATGCATTGTCATAATTTACCACCACAAAAATTTTTAAGTTGTAGGATTGGTGATTTTTCCCAGCATGAGTATGGCATTAGAGTTTCCCTCCACAACTGCAAAGAAGAATGGCCGGTTGAACATTAATGTTTGGGCAGGCGTTCCCTGTTCACCTCTGTTTTGAACCTCAGATCCATCTTCTGTCATCTCAAACACATCCTTGTTGAATACCTGTTAGAAGAGGTGTTATAGATTACTGTGGTTATTGATCTTTTTAACCATGCTAGTGGAAGTTTCGTAAAACTGGTCAAGACTGGTTAAATTTACATAAAACTGTAAATTTTTATCTCATTAATAATCATTAATAAATAATTCTGCTCCCTCAATTTTACCTGATCGACTGTAAAGTTCTCCTTGTTGCTAAGCCTTCTGAAACTGGCATCAGATCCCATAAGGTATTTCTCCACTGCCATTTCAGATAGCACTGACCTCAGGTCTGTCACGGCAGTCAGGGAAAATTTGGGCAAATAAAGTGACAGATTGCTGCAAAGACAACACAAAAATTCTATTCATTATTTTTTTATACAGGATTAGGGATCTCAAGGTTTGTCAAGATTAACATTAAGGCTAAGTGCATTTTTAAACATTGTTACACAATTCAGTTTAAAAGCAAGTTCTCAATTTGTGGCTACCCTTCTCTGGAAAGTATGAAGCCCTGTTTTAGATCGTCATTATCATGTTAAACCACTTGACAACCTGTTTATTACAGAATATTTGGTGGCAGGTAAACTTTATTTTCTATTAGCTAAATTCTCATAGGTGAAGTATCCAACCATTGTTAAATTTGTCTAATTGCCAATACATGAACGTATAACACTATTTTTAGACCAAACATGCACATTTACTCACTCCTTTTTCAGATGTTGATTCCATGTAGATATGGGGAGTTGCTTCTCGATGTCCTGCAGGCTAGTTCCTTCGTGAGGCAGCACTAGCATTATATAGGTCCTTTTACCGAGCCCGACTTTGACTATAGAGCACTTCCTGCCAGCATCATTAAAGTACATGTAGTCACCAGTATACTTCATAAAGGGAACTTTGACACTGGATTTCTCATCAATCCAGAACTCCTGCTCAGTGATCGAGTTAGGCTTAAATGCAGTTTTACCTGAAAAAGGTTATAGATGACAAAGTTAAACTGGGTCATTTTACAATACAATTTGGTACAAGTCTCCAAAGACTTTAAATAAGTTAAGATATTTTTGAATGCACATGACATGTTTTAAGTGAATACAGCTGTAAGAAGAGGGAAGGTATGTTTAAAAATAGTAATAATTGTAAAGTTAATATTGGGCCAGGAGACTTTGTGAATTTCCAAAATTATATCTAAAGAAGGTGACAAATCACTCACCTTTAAAATGCACTGAACTAGCAAACAGCAGGTTAGTTTTTGCAGTCACACCCGTAAACAAGTTCTTCACCCTGCTGTCTGATGTTTTCCGGATGAAATTGTTCACCTGCATCTCAGCTTCCTTTGGCTGTGAAAAGTCCACCGCACGGATGAAAGACTTGTCTGAGAAGTCTTGTGTTCCACGTACAAAGTCTTTGGAAAGGTCGGCATCGTGGTTAACAAAAGTCCATACGAGGGTCTTGAACTCATTTTGGGATTCATCTGCATGTGAACTTATAGCCTGAAGTGTACGCAACACTGTGTGTCCATCCATAAAGTATTCACAGTCTGGCCGATCAGATTCTCGGTTGAGTCCCAACAGCTGTTGGTAGGAAATGGCAGTTTTTTTTGATGCTCCAAGGAATAGTGTCACCAAGGCACCAAAAGCATTAATAAGTGATAGTAGTGTGTTATCATCCTTCTGTGTGCGACTAAGTGCCTGGTACATACGCAACCCAAGAGAGTTTTGCAGTTCTGCTAACACAGCCGTCCGTTGGGTGAGGTTCTTCAGGTCCTCTGCGGTGCTGCTGGGTCGTGGGTCTGGCTCGGTATTGTCTTGAAGAGGAGTCAGCGGATGGATGGTTTGTAAGTGCTGGTGGTCTTCATTCTGAATAACCTCACAGCTGATGTTCTCAAAGCTAAAGAGGTTAAAAGGGTGGACATACACACGATTGGCCATTCCAGTTGCAAAGCAGGAGATCATTAAGAGTGTGAGGAACATCTTGTTCATCCTCATTAAATAGGACATTTTCATGCTAGACCTACAGGATATTGAACATATGTGGTGAAATTTAGAAGACATCAAAAGACTGCATTAACACCTTAAAATGTTCTGCACAATTCATGGAAGTACTGCTGAATTCTCAAATATAACAGTCATGAACATCATTTTAATCACACAATGTATTTGATGGCTTATAGGTTTTCCAATCGTCGGTTTTATAGAATTAATTGATAAACTGTTCACAGCAGCTGAGGTCTCTGCACTACTGTGCTGCTTATGAGGGCAAAAACCCTCCTGAACCAGAGAGCAGAGAACAGCAAACTGAGATAATGGAGCACAAACAGAAATCATTACATTTCAATCCATCATTTTCTCAGTGCAAAATACAATAAGCAGAACTATGACTTTTTGCTTCATTTTTGTTTTTGACTTCAAAACCTGGAAATACTTACTGTAATAAAATACTAAATTATTTATTATATTTTTATGTGTTTCCCATATGTACATATAACTAATATACCAGAGTTAGTTTTGACTCTGGCATTTAAATTTTATTAAAATTAAACACTGCATTGACAATAGATGATGACAAATTACACAATTTTTAAGCAAACAGAGATAACAGCGTAATTTAAGACCAAAATATCATCCACAAAAAAATAATCAGCTAAAAATCTAATCAGGATCATTTAATGATAATTATTTAAACCTACATAAACAGTCCTTAAGTCTGACAAGATTAAAAAGAGCTCTGATTTACCTTCAGTTGAGCTGGTGGATCTTCAGCTGGACTATAGCGGACTGAGGCTTAAGCTGTTTTTAAATAACATCTATTGCAGGATGACTAGTGATCTTAGTTACACATTGACACAGTATTGAGACATTCAGATTTCCCCAATGTTCTGCTTCCAAAAGGCTTCTGTGCCTGTATGTTGATAAACAGTTCAGAGAGTCGGTGGAGGCAACATGAACATATTTACCTAAACATGATGTAAGACTGGTATAGAGAACACTATGATATGGACTTGACGATAAAAAATACGTGAGTCTAGGTGAGTCACAATGCCTTATAAGGAATTGCTTCCGTTTTTATCCGTTTTTAACACTATTTTACACAACTTTCCCAAAACTAATATCATAAACTACTGAACAATCCAACAGATATATTACAATTCTCTAAAGTCCCTTATTTTTATTAGGCCAAAAGTATCTTTCTAATATTGGATCTAATTTTTCAAGCAGAAACAACAGAAATTACAAAATCACAAAAAAAAAATCAAAATTCTAAATCACAACAAAGATATATATTTAGAAACATACAGAGTTGCTTTGAAAACATGTGATAGTAATTCAATAATTATAAAATGAGATAATGTCTCGGAGGAAACCAGAAATTTAAAAGTTCAATCTTCAATTTCTGATAAAATGGCTCACTCTAAATACAAGAGACTTATGTTTGTGTTTAACTGAAGACAAAATTATCAATAGTTTCCCGCAATCTAATAAACAACATAACAGCAAACAAAACACCTACACAAAGGAAAAGCATACGTATTTCTGGGGTATCTGAAACCTGTCACCCTTCACATTACGAAATGCCAGCAGAGATTTTCGTGAGGGGCTGCTGACAGACATGACGTACAGTACGTGACGCTCTTGATAATATTTCCGTCTTGTATCGCCACCCACAGGACTGTTTGAGAAGTGCCGTGGGCATCTGTGTAGTCGTGTGCCCTCCGGGTAAAATTCTTTGTAGATCATTATCTTTTTGATGGAGGCGTTTCCGTTCCTGCTGCACTCGTTGATGCAAGACAAACGATTATTTATTTTGCAAAGCTCTCATGCGCTCATGATGCACAGAGAGGTAGTTAACGTCGTGTTTTACATTTCATTCACTTAGTTGGTGACCAGAGTTCCCTAATTAAACCGGTTATGATATTTTAGCAGCGTTACTTTTACAATACTTTTATGAGTTTACGTTTATCTCAAAAGAAAAATACAAACAAATCTGCATGATGGCGGAGGCAGACAGTTTTTCATATATTAGGTCTTTTCCTCAAGTGTTTCCTGTATTTAGAGTTCGTTCTCAAAGTGACACCTCGGCTTTTAAATCCAGAATACTGACCAGACTTCGTTCAGCCTGTTCAGGTATGATCAGTTTTGTTTATTCGTTTTAAATGTTGTCACCTGTTGTCATAATCAAGTTATTTAATGATGAAGTATTTAAAATCACGAAAAGTAAACTATCTGCTTTTAGAAGGGATATTTTAGAAGCTGGTTTATAGGGCCCTTACAGTTATTGTTGTCATCAATATCATTGGTTTATTAATATTTATTGGTGTTCTAAGGTTCATTGTCAATCGTGTGTTCTAGACTACAATATAGTGCCCCATTGACTGAAGCTGACGAGCATGCGTTAAAGATATAAATAAGTACACGTTTAAAACTTAAAACTGCATACACATATTAAACAGACTGACCTAATTGCAATATAGTGTCGGGGCAGTTAAAACGGTGAAGTTAAACCCATACAAGATATTGAAGCATATATGAGGGCTGCTGGTTTCAAAAACAGCAAAAATGTACTTCTGATTTAAGAGCAATCATTCTTAATAGTTCAAATTTATAGACCTTTTACGTCTACACGATGATATAAAAACTAAAATACTGCACTGCAGCTGCTAGAAAAAAGTTGGTCAGAAAAGTATTACACACTATTAAGACTAGATTTAGTCAAATAATAATGGGGGCCTTATCTAAATCTAGGCCCCCTATAAATGGCATGATTTACAATCTTAATGTATTTAAGATTTTGTTTTTAATCTATATTTTACATAATTCTATACTGGTTCTAATAGTTCTAATTCTATATTTTTTTGTGATAGTTTTGTGATGTTGCATATTTAACACTGTAATTATTCATTCTTTTACGGATTCTGTACTGATATGATTTGTACTGATACACTGTACTGATATGATTTGTGTATATTGTGCATACACAGTATTTGTTGAACCGTTTGAAAAGTGTTTTGGGTTAATACCTGTGTCTGCTAAACCTCATAATACGTATTTGTAAAGGCTGGTGTGAAATGTTTGGTTCTGTGGTCATTTTATGCCTTTTCACACAGGACAGAAATGTTTCTAAATCAACTGTAATTAGTTATCACATTATTGTGATATTGCGATAATGTGATTATCACATTCAGGGAAATTCTGGTTTAAAATTTGTCACCCACATTGTTCTGTAACCTTTAACACAACTTGTGTGTATACACTAAAATGAGAGGTGATGTCACTGTAAATGTAATCCGAGGGACAAATAGTTAAAAAGTGTGAATTTTGTTGAGTTCAGTGTACACCCGCAGTTCCCTAAACACTTAAACACATGACTGTTTAAGTAAACATGTCCATTAGTGCAAGCAGAGATAGTGGCAGAAGCATAAAAGTGATATTAAAGATTAAACAGCTATTGATAATTGATAATTATGTTCTGAGGTGGTAATTAGAATTGTAACATTCTACAGCGTAACAATAGGTAAAAATCACAGGATTGTGAAGTGGTTTATTTTAAAGGTGCAGTGATATAAATATAATAATAGAAGACGCTTTTGCATGCACATCCTGAACTTGCAGCTAATTCAACCATGTTAATATTGTTTTATCATACTTTTCTCATTAACAAGTCATGTTTTTGTATAACATGAGGCACATCTTTATGATGTTGTACTGAGTGAGATATCTATAGAAATGACAGTTTAAAACCACTTCCTGACCTTTCAGTTAACCACAATGTAGCTGTCTTTGTTCTGTCAGATCCATTTGTTTGTATTGATTCCCATATTAATTTTCAGTCTGATGAACCCAGTACTTCAGTTATTCAAAGAAATACTGCTAAAATAAGTTCTCAGAAGTCTGTTTATAAATCCCGGATGAAGTGCATCATCTGTCTGTGAAAAGTTAACGATTTCATGATTTTATTTTAAACATTGTCTCTAACTCCTCCGTGCTGTTACCACTGAAGATCCAGCAGGTCCAGAGTTGTGGGAAATTAACCATAGATGACAAATTGCATCTCAAGGGTCACAATTTGCTGTTGTGACTGGGCGTGTGTGAGAAACATGATGACAGTGATAACGTTTTAAATAACCATGTTCAAATCACATTCGTGGTGGTTGTCATTTAGTTTCAGGCTGGAAAGTTGACATTGTTGCATAAAATCAGAAAATTACCCTAAACAGCACATACTGGTAAAATGCCACAATTGCGTCATTTTAGTTCTGTCATTTTGTTTTGCACTGCAGTTTCGGAACATGTCCACAAGGGGGACGTGTGCGTTCAAATATTCAGGTGCAGTGCAAGTCTAAGAATTCTTATGTGCTGAAATGTTTTAGAACCGTCTTTAAAACCACATGATTGTTATTGCCTCGCATAAATAATCCATGTCATCTTGTCAAACTGCTGGAGGGATTTGTGTTCCTGCAGCCACTTAATGCTACTTAGCAGCATACACAACAACCTCTGTCAGCCATTACAAGAAGATCTGTGCCAGGGGCGCCGCTAAGGGGGGGAAAGTTAGGACGATTCTAAGGGCCCACGCCCTTTAGGGGCCCCCAGAGATCTGCTTTATTAGTAATAACACTACTAGGGGGGCCCAACCTCATATTTTGTCATAGGGCCCAAAATTGCGAGCGGCGCCCCTGATCTGTGCAATCCAGCCACCGTGTTCTTAGAACCATGCAGAGAAAGGGACGCATTTATATATACATCAAACAGTGGTTTGCATTCAATGCAACCTCTGTTTTTTCTTTTACACTGTTATTTTCAAAGGCACGGTGAAGAGGCATTGGGTGAAAGCTCTTTCTCGCTCTGTTTGGATTAATTTGTAGGTTTTGTCTCCTTGATGGTGGTGCGGGGATGTGTGTTGTCCCTCTGCACACAATTAGTCATGTAATGACACAGCTTTGGACATGCAAAGCAGAGCTGCTGAGAGTGGCTGCCCTTTTCTAACAATAAGCCGGAGACAGGACTCATTAGGCACCTTTTTCTGTTCTTTACCCTTTTAAAAGCATGTTACTCTCACCTACTGAATACATTTTAAACAGTGTATTCAGATGAATAATTTTTAAACAGATTACCATGTCAGATGATAAGGGTGTCAAGGTGACTATTTTAAGAGTACATTTGTTTATGTACAGTATAAGGATGACATAGGACTGAAGAGCTAACATTTATTATTTGCTATTGAACCTTGCAAAATTCGGTGACATTTATTTTTGTGCACATTAAAATTAAAAGTAATTATGAATGTTATGAGACAATTATTAAAAAATGTAGTAAATTAGTAACAAATTAGTAAAAAAAGTATTTTTGCACAATTAACACAAAAAAACTTTTTGCATAATTGTTGTGCACATTAAAGACCTTAATTTAAAACTGCATGTGTGTAAACGTGGATATTGATGTCACTAAGAGGTGCTTGTTCAGGATCTATAATGTTTAGCTTTGTTTAGTCCATTCCAGTTGGAACACAGATCCTTAACACTTGCAAGTACTTGTGTTCCCAGTACATCTGTGGTTCCTGACAACGGTCTGTTTTCGGGTCTGTCTGTATCTCTTCCTTTCAAATTTCTCATTCTCTTTCTTAGTGTACAGCTTCATCTTATGTAGGAGTGTTGAGCGGCTCGATGCGTCAGACAGTGTAGGCGTCTTCAGCAGACACACAAAGGTCACGTGTGAAGATTGCCCATCGTGCCTTTCATCTGTAATTACTGCGCTCTGCTATATTTTTAGAGCTGAGAGGATCAAGGCATCTGCATGTACTCAACTTTATAACGAAAGAATGGTTGTTTACCAATATATGAGCATTTGTAGACACACACTTTGTGTTGTGTAAGACACACAACATATCCCATGAGTCATAGCACCAGTACAGGGCAAATCACTGGCACCATCAGAAAAAAGTGTGCAAAATATATGTACCTTTAGCTTGTCATTGGGGCTGTACCCTTTAGCATGAAACGGAAATGCTTTTGTACCTTATCCACCCGCTAAAGGGTATGTTTACATGCATCTTAAGATTTGAAAGTGTAGCTTCCTAGTCACTGCTGGCCCAGTCACAAACTAAAAATACAGATTTTGCACATTTTCTACATTTCTCAGCACATTTCACAAAAATACGCTGCAGTTAAAAACTTAGTTTTGCGTGGTATGCTCTTCCCTAGCTGACTTGTGTAATAATATAACCTGACAGTTTCGTAGCATGTAAACCACTGTTACTGTAGTCACTAGGTTACGTAAAAGACTGAAATTTTACCATCACACATTGTGCTTTTATCACAGAACTGGTTAACAGTTGCAAAAAACTAGCAAAAAGTAACCTGCCTTGGTTAAAATGTCACATTCTAAAGCCACAATATTCCAAAAGCACAAGCGACTACATCAGGATGTTCCTATGATCTTTTAACAACGCTGGTGCTGTTTTAATAACACAGGTGTCACTAATGAATCGCTCTCGGAAGGGCTCGTTGGACTTTGGCATCATTTTTTAAAATAAATATCCCTATTGACACCTTTCATGCTTGGCTGACATAACAAATATTAACTGCTGCTTAGACCATTAAGCTATGGATCAAACATTCAGTCTTAGAAGGTGATTACTGTAGCAGATTCAACAAGCAAAACGTTTGTGTTTTGCATAACCCCTTGAAAACCACAGTATATATGGTTTGATTTTTAAATTATTATGATTTTCAAGGGCTCACCTGCTTGTTTATTCTATTGTGAGCTGCCATGGGTTACTTACAGGATTAAATCTTGAGCCATAGCAACAGTGTAAATATGTTGGCTGATAGTAATGTAAGAGAACTGCCACTGTCATTATAAGACAACCACTGTCTTTTGTCCCCATAGTTCATAAGGTACTGTTTGCATCAGAAGGTTGAGTATGGTGCATTTTCACATTTAGTCTTCAAACACTAAACTGAATATATTAACACACAAGTACTTGTATGACTATAATGTTCTAAGTTTAATACAAGGTACTTTATTAGAACCCAAAAAGGTAGAAAAAGTGGAGTACAATGCCTCTAAAACATCTGTTTTATGCCACAAATACAGATGTCCACCTGTATGTGTCGTGTGTGCCGTGTGTGTGTGTGTGTGCTGTGTGTGTGTGTGCCGTGTGTGTGTGCCGTGTGTGTGTGTGCCGTGTGTGTGTGTGCCGTGTGTGTGTGTGCCGTGTGTGTGTGTGCCGTGTGTGTGTGTGCCGTGTGTATGTGCTGTAAAAGGTTTGACCGGTTCATAAGGCCACCCAGCCTATAGGAGTGAGCTTTAAAACCTTCCTCTCATACAGCCAGAGAGGAACATCTCAAGCAGTGATTCATCCTTTCTAAACAGAGACCAATTGTTGACGTCAAGATGCAACACCAAAATAGATTTGGAAGAAATTGTTAGAGATCTTCACCCACGAGTAATGCGCTCATCAAGCCCGTTTGTGTGAGGCCCTGCCCAGCCATCACAGATGAGATAACACCTTCCTTCACCTGCTTTGACCCCCTACGCTGCATTATTTTCTTTACATTTGGGATATAAATGGGTACCGTGACGGTTCTCTGTCTCACCTCGTAGTGTGTAAAACAACTTTACGATGCGTGATGTTGTCTTTTTTAGCTGGACAAGAATAATTTATTGAAGGTTACAGATCTGTCTCATGCTATACCGACTCAGCCCCCCCCCCAAATCCCCGTAGCCAAAGGCGATAGCTGAAAGTCCCAGTGGACTGGGTGGTTCCACTTGATGGACTCAGACTGGCTCTGTCAGCTGATTTTAATGGAGGTAATAGCTGTTTGTCATCCAGCAGCCGTAGCTGCTCCTCCTGCTGTGCACCACTGCTAGGAAGACGACTATGAGAGAAGGGCTGATGAGAGAGAGCGAGAGTGTGAGAGAGAGAGAGAGAGAGAGAGAGGGAGGATTCAGAGAGAAAGAGTGAGAAAGGAAACTGAGGACCATCTCATTGTTTTTTACCCGTCCAGTCATGAATCATCCCTGTAAGTGCTGGTGTAACTCTGATGCTGTGCGTCTGTGTGGCTGCTTGTATACCTGCTTAAGTGAGTTAAGAAAGTTTTGAATGCTGTATTTTAGCATTTCTATTAGGCACGATGCTTTTGTTTAGTCTTAGGGGGAGTATTGATTTGTCCTCGTGCACTGTGAAGTCGCGTGTGATATTGACGATCTGTTGACATGTAGTTTTGTGACTTGTATGTCCCCAGGATTCTATTGATGTTTTCATTATCGGCTTACATTCTGGAAATCCAGCTAGCGTGATTTTTAATCATTGAATAAACAGACAGAGGCTTAGCATTGGTGCTGTGTTACAGTCGGGCTATATTTGGTCGATGTCATATGATGTGTTTGATTGAATTTGTAGTGCTTTATGTTTGTCATAACATGACAGTGAAGCGATTAGATTTTGTCCTTTATTTAGGTTTGATTACTGTGTTTTTGACTTGCAGAGGAAACTAATTCAAATAAATGAATGAATTTGAATGAGAAATAAATCATTGCTGGTTGGTCTGTTTGTGACTCTTGCTTGTAAAGTGGAAATCAGGCTGGAACTAAATTATGTCTGTGAGTCACTCTGGTTGTTACTCATATACGCTGGTAACATTCCATGTGTTATGTATATGATTAGCAAAAAATCCTTGGCTAATTTGGTAATGTTGTCACATTGATATTGTGTTTTCCTTCACAGAATGCATTTAAACTCCTGTTGGTGTCTGATATCTCTCCGTGCTAACGCCTTTAACACAAACTAAACTAGGGAAACTCTTTTTGGATGTTTTGCAAAGCAAATTCTTATTTGTTTGGGAGTGGTTTGCAAACTCCTTTAGGTTTCATGTTTTTACATAGCCATTTACATACGCGCTTGGTCATTCTTTCATGACACGAATGCTGATATGGATTATTCATACAGACAAAGTTGGTGACGGGGTGGCTGAACTGCTTTATCAGTAGATATTTACTGTGCTGCAAATGTGGTGTAACCTGTTGCTAAGGGGATCTGTTTAGGATGTTAAAATAAATTACCAACCTAGCCAAAATGCTGTGAATAATCATTTAGAGGACTGTTAACACTTCTGTCCTAGAGATGCAGCTAGTAGCTTTGAAGATAAATTAGCTAAATTCACAACATTTGTTGTGCACTTACGTTAACAGTATGCACCACAAGTACTTATTAATTCCACAATTCCATTAATTCCAATTCAATATATCCACTTTAAAGATATTATGCAAAAAGGATATACTGTGAATGTTGTTCATGTTACAAATTACAGTAATACATGTTACAGGACAGCTCCTTGTAACGCATGTAATTGTAATCCTACAGTATGTTTTAAACTTTATGGTGGTACTACAACCCTGTAGACACACAGAGCATTCACTAAACCAGAGGGGTGTGTCCTGGCAGTACTCACATCAATGTGCTGTCTGCTTTATCCAGAGAACGTTACTGGTTCTCCCAATGTTGAATCGAGTCCATGTATGACCAACAAGCATCATTAGCATCTGTTTCTCTGCTTAGTGAAACTTAATGCTTTCTCCTCGCCTTGTAATGTACTATTATTAAATGTCCCAGATTTCCAAATAAGAGCCATTCTTGCTGTGGAAAAACACTTACAGGCAGGATGTCAAATATTGATTGACATGGTTTGCCATACCTTCCTGCGCTCCATTCTTAGGCAAAAGGTCCAAAAGGAGCCAAAGCCCTGTCAAAACAGAGAACATGTCTAGCACTACATCATGGTCTTGTTACACAGGTTAGTCTGTGCATGTCGTAACTAAAGTATCGTTATGACAGTTGATGCTGAAACCTGCTTGTGGCCTATGTTCACATAAACATGCTTTTTATAAACTTATTTATCTCCAGATCTCAGGAAATTTAAGCAAGCAAATACACAAATGTACATATGTAAAATGTACATGTATCCAATGTATGTATATACCATATATGAAACATACAAATTACATACACAGACGTTGCATTTTATTATTTATATATGTGACATATATAACTAATACATCACTAATCACTAATATATGGTAATATATATATATATATACATGTATCGTGTGTGTGTATGTGAGAAATCCTGTTCTTAAGCACAGAACTTTGTCAAAGTTTACAGTTAATAAATAAATTATTCGAGCAAAGGAAAGAACTCGGTTGCATCACTTAAACAATAATTAGCTGCTATTTGGTGCTGAGAAGGCAGTTAATAATTGATGATCTTTTCCTGTGTCATTTCCAGTGACGTTGCGTTTACGTTTAGCAGGAACCTTTAGTCACTGCACCTATTTAGTGAGTCATGCACTTCAAAGACATTTGTAACAGTCATTGTGATTGGCCTTGTCCCAAATTTCTGCTCTGTGCATGGATGGCATACTAATACAGAGTGCTAATCTTAATGTCCAGCAAACAGTGTGGAGGTGGAGGTATTTGGACACAGCACATCCTCTGATAAACAGTGTTTTAAAGACTAATACATAGGCGTTATGAGACATATGAAGCATATGAGGGTTGTGTTTGTTTTGATGGGTTGCAAATAGATCCATTTTGCGCTTCGCCGTCTGCCATTACCATTCTCCCATATGCATTAAGACTGCACTCTAAAGCAAATGGATAGATTTCTTTCTCTGTACAGAAAGTCCAGCCGTGTGTCTCCTGGGATGTCTGACTACATTGAAATTCAGATTGTGGTTCTCAAAAGAGCCTAGAAGAAGCATCTGTATGGCATGTGGACCAACAATCATGCCAACGAGTGGATTGATGTGATTGGACAGATTTATATATTTGGGGCGATGATAAAAAAGTCCCTGAGATTCTGGTTTATATGCCACAAATTTAAACATGATGCAATGTGAGTGCAGAAACATTTACATAAAGTTAACCAAAATTTAACTAAGGCGAATATTTGCATTCTTAGTGTCTGCATTTGGTCAATAGATGGCAGCATTCCCCAGAATACTGTCAGTGGAGCTGTACTGTGAGGAGGCGTATTGCTTTGGTGACTCACCATACATGCCCGTTCTGTTTTTAAACCTGGACCAGGGCCATAATTAATGCATGTCAGGAACCCATTACAGAATGCCATGGCTCACATATATTGTATGACTAGAAATGTAGATCCTAAATAGCTTTCCGAAGATGACAGACAATCCACACTATTCATTTTTCAGAAGTTTTTATGCTTAAAATCAATTGCTAAAGTGTATCAATAATGTTATATGTGTCAATAATGTCATGTTGTAATTTGTTGTAAGTTGAGTGGCTGTAGTTTGCATTTCATATTGTGAAATTCTGAGATTTCTGAGATTGTTTGCCGTGTGTGTGTGTGTCTTTGTGTTTACTTGCATATGAGAGTGGTTTATCAGAGTACACATGGTTCCCTGTCAGAGTGTTAACAGAACGGACGCAGACAGAACATGATATCAGACTGACTTGCAGCTCTTGTTATGTACTTAGCCGTTTAGAGCTTTCTCTTAGCCCAGCAGAGGGCCTCTTTGAGAGAGATCACCAAAAGCAGAGCACGATGATTCAACACAACAGGAATTGATTAATTAAAACACATTTCCACTGATGTCCAGATTCGATTGTTCCTAGATCAGCATCTTTTGTTGGTCCTATGACAACAAGCTTGACAAAGAAATTAAGTACTAACATAATCCAGTACTTACATCTAACACTCCTAAACTGGAAAGAAATAATAGGGTAAAAAATGATCTACAAGCCCATAACCCAGCTCTAAGCTTAGCAGCCCTAGCATTAGTGCTAAACCTAACCTACAAATCTGATTGGCTGTCAGGAATGTTGTTGGCTGTCAGGAATGTTGTTTCAGGGCCAAATAGGATATTGACCCAGGAACATGTGGAAGGATCCAAAGTCAGGTTCATTTTCTGTATGCAAGTTGTTGATATCATTTAAAATCGTTCTTGTAGTTCACCACACAGTCACTTTAAGCAATTCTGCTTTAAGTGTCTTGCTATAGAGCAGTGGTCATTCAGAAGTCAGTTATTGGTTGCCTACAAAATCACTGTTACCGATCAAATGAGTCATTCCAAATGACCATTAACCTAACAACCTAAAAGATCAGTAATAAATAAAATGACAACCGTTTGTTTTAAACAATAAACTTAGCATTGGAATTGTGGTATTCACGGCTGTGTGCCTCCGGTCTGGTCAGAAATACTGTTATGATCATAAGGAGATCCTACAGGAAGAGGGGAAGGGGTGGAGAACTCATTCTTTATGGGAACATTCAGCTTAGCTGTGTGCAAAACAATGGCTCACATCTCTAGAGTAGGATTGTTTTCGTAAGCCTTCCTGCTCTGAATCCCACCCACCACTTCTGCAGACCTCTTCTGCGGGAAGGGAAGCAGTGCCCTCACAACAAACCTAAAGATTATAGCTGTGCCAGACATATTTTTGGCACTGTGAAATCTAGTTGTTTGTGGCATATAATATAATATAACATAACATATTTTGCTCTAATGAAACATAAAGGTGAAGGGGAGACAGAGGTCATCTTTATCTGCTCCCTTTAACCACAAAAAAGAAGTTTTTACACAGTTTTACGTTTTTTAAATACATTTTCAAATGGTTGTGTTTTGAATTCAGCTATATAGTTATAGGCTCAGGCTTTTATTTTTTACCCTGGTATTTCCTCAGTACTATTTGTGATCTTGACAAACAGCAACAGACACAGTATAAACGTTTAAACCATGCTTCATTTGAAATGGTTTTCTTTTTACATTCAGAGAAATGTTGCTAGAAATTAGCGCGGGCCACTCATGATACAGTGTTTTCGAATGATGTCACTTTTGGCCACGGTGTTATTGCGAACATACATTTCCATGCTTTTAGCGAAGCTGTAGCGAGGAGGGGCTTGAAACTTCCTCCTTATGACCTCTGACTGCTTACAATCTGCAAAAAGAAATGACAGGCATTTCGATCCGGAGATTTAGAGCACCGGAGCGTATTTTACGAGTTCAGAAAGTATGGAAAAGCTCGTTTGACGAGTAGATCGCAGAGTTGGAATGGTAAAATGAGAATCCTGTTATGTCGATCGAGTGGGCAGAAGTTCTCGGAGCGTCGTATGATTTTTACTTAGCGGCCCATTGAAGACAAGACATGGGCCAGACATCTGTCTCCAGTTTGTCTCAGAGAGCGAGCGGTAAGTGTCCGAAGGGCTTGCCCATTGAGTTAGCGTTTACTCACCTACACCGCTATCTCACCACAGTTCAGGGCTGTAAAGGACAGACTTGACTTTTGTAGCGGTCGTATCCGCCGTATATAAGCTTAATTTAGGATATCACAGTTAATTTCAAGTTCGAGGTTTGGCACGTTTACTGCAATACAAACTAAACGCCCTCATTATAAGCAACGAAGCTGTTTACGCCGCAAGCGTAAACGTACGTTCGCTTGTGGAAATGATCAACAAGTGGGAGTTTGTGCTATTAGGAAGATCATTCATCTTTCAGACAACTGTGATTATCTGAACTTTAAAGATGACGCAGTAACACTGGCTAATGCAGTTAGGAAATGATGGTTATCAGTTTTTTGCTAACGTATCATTCGTCGTAATAGAAAAGCACTGAACTGGTAAATTGTGTCAACTGCAGAGAAATGTACTTCCTATTTTCGGTTAAGTCGGTGTGTAGCGTTGATTGGTTTTCAAAACCCATGTCAAATTTGTTGACTGATGTTTTTTGTTAGTTTAAGACGATGCAGGTGATTGTTATTTTAAAGAGCCCACGACAGCATATCTTTGTACAGTGTACGTCACAATCTAGTCTTTCAGTTACTCCTCAGTGTATTGCAGTTGTAATGGCGCTTCTGTCTAAGGCTTCTTTTCTGCACCAAGTTTAAACCACAAGATCTGCTATCATACATTATTTCCTTATAATTTACATTATTGCCTGAGTGCTGAGATGTAAAAGCTTTTGATGCTATCAGTTGATTCGTCACACGGCGGAACAATGGATCAGATATTATTGTGTTTTCTCACGAACAGCATGTATACAGTGTCATGTTTTAAATGAGGCCAAGGTTATTAAAACTTTTATTTGTTACAATGTGTACAACAGAGTATTGGATACAGAAGGTCACTGAAATTGCAAATGAACTTAAATACATAACTAAATATAAAACTTACACAACAAAATATGCAACGAAAAATATTCTTAAGTCTAGGAAACCATTGTTTTGTATAATGAGACGAGGCAAATATCACATAGCAGCAAAAGATTTTAGATTCGTAGTTAGGTCCAGAAAATAATTGATACTGTCTTTTTCTATTGATACTGCCTGGTTCTCTCTCTTTTCCTTTCTGTATTCACTGAAATTGGTCCATTGTTCTCCTGAGTATTATGTGAAACTGAGCCTGTAGGATTAGAAACATGAAATGTTTCCGGTAAATGATTTAGTATTTACTGTAGCTCTAAAGAAACAGCACGTTTGGGAAATGACAAGTCTGTCGTCATTTTCTCATCTCCATGACATTTTAAACCAGTTGTGTTTTTTCGTTAGAAGGTTCTTTAGCAAGGTGAATGACCAAACATGAAAAAAAGTCCATACGACTCAAAAAGGATGTAAAAAAGGATAGGAAAATGATGCCATCATCACCACACAATCTTCACAACTGGAGGCACATTGTCCCCCTTAGTTCAGAATTACTTTGTTTGCTTTGCCATAATTTGACATAGCACAGATATATGTACATAGTAAGCAATCATGTAAAGTAATTCAACAGTGTAGCACTAGTATTGCACTGAAGGGCACAGATGCACAGTTGTGGATTCTGCAGAGGAATTAAACATGCTTAGTTGTGAACCAGTGACCTCTTTGTTTTAAATATGCTTGATCCTCAGAGGCTTGATCTCAGAGCCAGTATGCATCACTGGGAGTTATGGGTGTAACAGATTCTATTAATAGTCTCATCACAGGCCAAATGGCTGTTGACAGGCCAATGAAATCTAGGGTCAGTGGCTCTATGGGGAGAATTGATTAGTGGAGAAGCACTTTGGAATTCTCATGATGGTGGTGAAAAGACCATGGACATGCAGCCCAGCATATTCCTGTCACATATGGCCATTAATGAAAGCTCTCAGTGCAGTGTGAAAGACAGGCTTCATGTTGGGTCTCGCACATGCTGTATTGAGGTGTGTCCTGCTTGCTGGTCAGCATTTGGACTCCGTGATGACATTATGTGGGTCAACACAACTAAGATGTTTTGAGCCTAAGCGATGCAGAAACTTTAGACATGTCATTCAAACATTTAACCCTGTTACAAAGTGATTGTAAGGAGAGTTATCTAATACATTTTTCTTTAATTTATGGGAAATATATATTAACAACCGCAAAACTATGGTCCTAATCGAACTAGATCCTGACAGCTGTGTGTGAGTGAAACCTTTTGTCGGGGTAGGCCAAATTTTGATGTTTGTTCTAAACATATCTCACAAAAATCAGTGTTGTAAATTGCTCAAGTTTGTGAACAAGGTTTAAAAAAACATTTTCTTGAACTTAATCGTTAAGGTTAATTGGCACCTGTCACTGCTTGTTTATAAAAATAAAACCAAGACTAAGATTTTAGGTCTGCAAAGGGCTGTGTACTTCTGAAGCGCTTCTTGTAGGCTTTAACTTGCATGTTTTTGGAACAGAGAACTGAAAAAAATGATAATGAGGACCTCTTTATTTTTATATCTAGGGATGACATCGTTTTCCGTTATAATACATGCAGTGCTTCTGTATAACAGGGTTGCAGTTAAATGTCAGCTAGGCTGCGTTTACACTGACACAAAAAATCTGCTTTTTTACTCTCATCTGACACAGATTGGAATTTCGTCATTGTCCCACAACGGACTGCGTTGAACGTCATCATTTCGCACATGTGCCGAACCTGACTGCAATGCTAGCGCAAAATAAAGAGCATTAAAACCAAATATAAGGAGGCTATAAGAATATATGGAGTTGTCATGTCACCGATGTAAAAAAACATTCAAGCCGTCTTTTATGATGGCAGCATTAAAAAAAATCTTTCGCTTTAATTAATTGCTGTTGGTGTACTTTTGACGACTTTTGAACAGATTAATTAGCAGAAGTCCATCCACAACTCGGTCAATCATGGTGCTTATATCAGTGAATAACTGGAGACTTTTTGGCCTTGAGATTAATGTAAACATGCGAATCGGATACGAGGCGCAAGTGTAAACAGGCGGACCAAAAAATCGGATATGGACTTAAGATCGGATCTGAGCATTAAGACTTGCAGTGTAAACGCAGGCTTATTCAGTTGAAGCTGCGTTACTGTGTGTTTAAAAAACAGGACCGTTATGAAAAGTCAAAGGTCCTTTTGAAGAAAGGAATATGGGCCTTTCAGTTCATTCTTCATGGGTTGACTTGTATTTTGACAGTTAAAAAAAGTGTTAAAATCTCAGTTCGGAGCCAGAAAGCTGAAAATTATTGTTTCCACAGCATGTTGTTTTTATAGCTTTAATTAGTAGGGGAGATCCCATAGCGCTGGCTTCTCCCTACACACCATTTACCTGCGTCTTTTCTTTTTATTCTGCAGAAAACAATGTAAGCACGCATGCATTGGCTTGGAATGATAAATTGTCTTGCTGCTTTGGAGCCTGACCCTTTGTTTATTGTTTCCAGTCGTCTTTTGATTGTGTTAAGTCGCTTGGAAAGGCTGTTGTGATCATTTTACACTTCATTTGGTGACGTGCGTGTGACTTTGGTGTGATCTGCTGTTTTGTTAGATAGTCACTGTTTAGGTTATGTTGGAATGGGTTATGAGTTTATGAACAAGTTTAATGACCACTTGTGTGGCCCATGTGACAAAGCCACACCTCTCTGCCTCTCTGTCAGGCTCTGTTCTTCTTGCAAGCTAAATTTTTTTATTTGTGGATGATTTGCAAACCTGTTTCTGTTAACTTAAAGTTCCAATTTAACCCACAATGTTCTGTTCTATTACTCTGCAGTGAAGGATCTTGGTTGCGCCATTTGTGTCTGTTGTTGCATGTATAAAGTTGTTCTTGTTTCTTAGTAATGACTGATTTTTACTAGTCAAGAACATTCAACAGTTATTTCCTGTTATAAATTTCCTGTTGACTACTGTCCATTGTTAAGGGGTCAGTCCAGTATTTGGGATTCATCATTCATTGTGGTTGACTTTTAGTGGAGGGACTGGAAAAATCTTCTCTGGCCAACTGTGATGTGGTGGTGGGCAGCTCCCAGTCTTCGCAGCTGAAAGGAAAGAGCAGACTCTCTTCTCTAGGCAAGATCTTTAAACCTTGGAAATGGAGGAAGAAGAGAACCAGTGACAAGTTCCAGGACCTCTCCAAAGGTACTTCCACATATATTATCTGTGCTTAACTTTTTAATATTTGAGACAACATTAAAACTGTATGTGTTCAAATTGTAATGTTTTGTTTTCAAAAGGTTTTAATACAAACATTGTGAAAAATGAACTTTAATTAAATACTATGGAAGTTGTCTTCCATGGCATTTAGCTAGTAATTAAATTCCATGTACTTTAATTCCATGTAACTTAAAAATGATAGTAATTCAATTCCATAAATTCCAAATTAATGGATGCAGTACACTTGAAATGTAAAATGTATTGCGCACAGAATATTACATCTGGCAGCTGCTAATAGTGGCCATATGCAATGATAGCTTAATATTATGATATCTAGACATGTTCTGTACTCATTTTTATAGTTTTGGAGAGAAAAATATCCACCCGTCAGACTCGAGAGGAGCTTATAAAGAAGGGCGTCCTTATTCCAGACCAAGGTGAGAATCTTAATAAGTTAATTGAATGTTTTATATGGACAGAGCCCCAGAGCTGCTGTTCAGCTATTTTATTTTTTAAATTCATTTTTTATTGGATTGTTAGATGCAATCTTGAGCCACTGTGCTACCACACTTCACAGTAGATGAATTTATTAACACTTGTCAATGTCCATAGCAACAGGTACCTGTTAAGAAGCAAATGAGAACAGCAGTGAGCTTACTTTCTAAAGTGCATATTAGCAATATGTTTACATATTTGTATTATCAGTCCATGCATGGAATCAGACCTGTGACTTTGGCACTGCTTGCACCATGCATCTGCTAAATACTCCAAATGTTAATGCAAACAAACATTTGTGCTGTTTAACTATCAATCTATTTCTGTGTTATGTTAAGTAAGACTTGAGTATGTCCGGTAGTTTGACTGACAGTCTTTACTGAATCACAGCAATGCAGTCTGCTTCAGATTGGGTGAAAAGCTAACTGGGCCATGTTTGCCTATCTTTAGATGATCCCTTGAGCACAGAGACCTTGAATGGTCATGCAGTGTGCAGTGGAGTTACTGAGAAGGTCAAAGTGGACATTGAAACACCAGACACAGTCTCTGAAGAGAAGGCAGATTTGGCAACCGTTGCCGAGGACAGAGAAGGTAAAGTTTCAGGAATTATGACGTGATGATGGTAAATGGCCATAATGTGAAGTGTAGTCTTACTATTAATATATGTTTGCCCTACTTTTATCCTCATGAGGGAAGATTCAGCCTCTGATGTTTTTATTTTAAACTATACTCGAGTTTTTCATGTAGTTTATGCAGCATGCTTATGTTAAAAAGTGTTTTACTCTATGTATTAACTTACAAGTGTGAACAGTATTAAAATAACTGTTAGGCCTGTTGCAACACTTTCATACCATACCATACCATCATACCATAATGTCATACCATGCGCATGTAATATATGCATGTCTATAGAACAATGAATGACTGAAGATCCAGTCGTATTGTTCATTTTTTGTGATTGCGTTTGCTCACGTTCAGTGAATTAAAGGCAGTGTAGACAATTTTTCCCGGAAACATTTTGGAAAATGTATTGTACTCATTGAAGGTTTCTTTATAACCTAATATCAATCACTAAGTGATCTAAATATATATATATATATATATATATATATATATTTCTGTATCTTCTGTGGAAGGTGCCGTAAAATGTGCGTCCTGTAAATGATAATGTTCGGTCCGAATGCAACGATTGGTTGTCCTGCTTGCCTGTGAAACTATTGCTGCGTCCGAAATCGCATACTTTCCTACTATATAGTACGCGAAAAACAGTATGCGAGGCGAGTAGCACGTCCGAATTCATAGTATTTGAAATTCAGTAGGCGAGAAGTACCCGGATGACCTACTGCTTCCGCCCGAATTCTGTAGTACGCATACCATGGACACTTTCCTATCCCATGAGGCTCCGGGAGAGGAGGCGTCATATTCGAAAAATGGCGGAAAGTGGAGACGCGGATCATGTCAAGTGTAAATTTTCGCGCTCTTGTGACGACGCATGACACGTGACAACTTCAATATGCCGGATGTAGTACGTCCGAATTCCATTCATACTACCCACATTCATACTATATAGAACGTACTTTTTAACGGTCGGGTAGTAGGTTCATATTTAAATGTAGTACCAACTTAAGCAGTATGCGATTTCGGACGCAGCATATATTTCAACCTCTGTGTACTTTTGTAGGAGGTGTGGCTTTGGGAAGTGCTCTAAAGGGAGGGTGAGATCTTACGCTTTCAAAGCTATCTTGCTATTGCTAGCCTCTTGAAAATTGTCTACCCTACCTTTAAATATAAAGTCTTTTGAGGATGTGGTCAGGTCTAATATGTTAAAGCAGATGCTGTTATTTGTGAAACTTGGAGATTCTTCAAGTATTTCCAGGTACTAAGATGAGATTAATACAGTGTGTGCTTTATACAGTTTAGTAGTTCAAAACATATGGACACATAAATGTTATCATCAGAAGCCGTGGGCAGTTGGTGTCATGCGTTGCGAGAGAGAAACATATTTTTGTCATTTCTTTGATGTTCACCACTTTGCCCGTCTGTTCATCTCCACTATGAATATACGTTATTCTTCAGCAGTCATCATGTTGAACAGGCCGGAGGGACTAGCTTTACTAAAGCAATAAACCACCCGTGACTCTGAGTTACAGTGATTTTACCATGGGTGAGGGACGTTCTTAGACACGATGAAAAGCTAAAGGCCTAAAGTCTGTTAATGTTTAATATATAGTAACATTTTTTATGGTCATTTTTTTATGGTTATTTTATGGTTATTTGATGTATCACCTTGAAAATGTGTTTTTTTTTTTTTTAGTGAGGTTTCCATCACTAAATCTGAATATATGATTATGTACATTTTCCAAATCCTAAAAGGCTGTTTTTCTACTGATCTGGTTGCTGACCTCATCAGATCTTGATGTCAGTTTGCTGTCTGAGGCTGTTCTGAGTCAGTAACAGTACAAGCTGCTCTGCTCCTCTGTGCTCCTGTAGAGAGAAAGGACAGCCATCTGAGCCCACAGGCCAGTGAGTCAGATGTTTCAAAAACCCCTGCTAAAAAACAGCAGGCCAGTCCCCCAAAACCCTCCAGTGAGGCTACGGGCACAGGGGTGAAGAGAGGGGGCCAAGCAGCGGCCAAAAAGGTGACCAAGAGCACCACCTCCAAGCAGGTGACCGCTCCACCTGCATCCAAACAAACCACTCGAAATGCCACACGTGGCAATGGTGAGTAAATCTACCAGTAATGTGAATGGAGCGTCGTGATTGCATGCATAGAGAATCCACTCTGCATGGAGGGGACCTGGTCGTTCCTCTTTTCCTTTTCTGGCCTCACTGGGATTCAGGAGGGACATCTTTATAAAACGACAATCGGAATGGGCACATATTTGATGGGCAGTTTTTTGGGCACCTCTTGCATCTGTACATGGCTTGACTAGTTTGGGTTTATAGTACTCCACATTTCAGAAAGTGGAACCGTGACTCATTTGTGACCCAGTATGGTTTTCTTGTGTTGTTTTTCTGCCTGCATTACATGTCTGTGACTGTCTCATTAGTTCAACATAATCTTTAATCGATGAATGTCTGAATGTGTAATAGTACAGAAAAACATGTTGCATTTTGCATGTTCCCAGACTTTGTGCATGTGTGCCTCACTCATACCATTGTGTAACCACAGGGGCTTGTTGTCACACACTGCTGTTTTATTCTTTTAACTGTGCATTGTTTGTCTTCGGTGCTGCTTTGCGTTGGTGGCTTGACAGTTTACTCTTTCAGCATAAGCACTTTCCTGATATTTATGGTCATCATTTTGTTGGATATTTATTGCATCTCCTGAACATGAACTGACTTGTGTTTTTATGTGCATTCTCATAATATCGGGTTTTATGATGTGTTAGTGAAATTCAACTTCCTGTCTCCTGTGAATCTGAAATTGAAATTTATCAGAGTAGAATATTTGATCACTGAGTGTTTGTTTCTGATTAAAAACCGTCTTGTGAACGTACACCACCTGACATTTATCTCTTTGCCACTAACATGTTTTTTTACCAATTTGTTTCATTGATAAACCTTTTATTTATGACAGCTAATCCTATTTTGTTCTTGATCTTGGAGTCTGATTTCACTGAATCCATTTCTTCACAGCTAAACCTTCGAATCCTAAGAAAACTGCAGGCACATCCAAAACTTCCTCTCAGGCTTCAGGGCAATCACCCTCATCGACCTCCTCAAAGACCCCAAAGAACAACAACTCAGAACTAACGGTAGCGCAAGCGAAGGCTGCCAAGAAAAATGAGCCCTCCAGGTCTCCACGACCCCCTTCCAAAGCATCTGAGACAGCTCCTGGGGAAAACTCCTCTAAAAAGGACCAAAAGAAAAGACAAGTGACCTCCAGTGTTAATAAGTCAGGTGAGGAGAAATCTCAGGATGGGAAGGTTGCGAGTCGTCCCTCGGAATCTTCTTCAGAGCCGGACAAAACACAGCCGCATGTTAACGAGACAACAGAAGAAACGTCCTTCAGTAAATCTTCAAATGAACTTTCTTCATCGGAGACTTCAAATAAACCTGTGAACACAGAGAGTGAGGCGGAGAAAGAAGTAAAAACAACAACAGTACAGACACAAAGGTAAGTTCAGCACCTCAACTATATATTTAAGACATTTGGAGTGTTCTTGTAAGTTAACTGATAAAGAAATGCCAAAATTATGTATGTGATTCCCAGGAGAGACAACATAATATACCTAGAATAATATTTACTAGAATAGAGTAGTATACATTATATATATTTATATTTACACACACGCACACAAACAAAATATATACAGAGAATGCACTGTTAAGTTGCTGTACGCAATTGCCAAATGCAAAAATAACTATGAGCTTTGTCTTTTGTTTCACATTTTCTGCAAAATCTACTTTGCTAAGGAGTGGATTGCTGGATTTCCTAACTTCAAAGTAAAACATGTACATTGGTGTTGATTTATTCCTAACACACATTGATGTTTAATGTGCCATGTGCACATTCCCTAACAGCAGTCTAACTGTTTCCGTTGAGTCATGCTGTATGTCTCCAGTCAGGTGTTTATTGAGGATGGGGATAAAGTTACAATGATATAACTGTACTACCATGATGTAACTTTATACAAAAGTTATTGCAGTCTGATCTTAACAGATTGTGTAACATTTCAGCATGAATGGTTTTGTAACGTGTGCCACAATGTGATCTGAATCTGTTGTTCATTTCACATGTACAGGGAATGTTTCTTAAAGGCACAGCAGCAAAATATGGGTCGTTTGATACTAAGGTCAGAGGGTGGAAAATGGCTGTGAAAAAAAATTATGACTGGTTTGGTACAAAAAAAACTATATGTGAATATCAAGGAAAGCAATAATAAACGTATATAAATAAATATGACCTTTTACATTATACACAAACTTCCTTTGGATGGTGTAACCAGTGCAGCTGTAATGGGCCCCGTGCTTGAGGGGGCCCTGTGGTGAACAGAGACATGAACGGCCCTCATGCTCGCTTGGGATGGCTCTGCTTTCTCAACTTTAATTTTATAAATGGATTGAGATATTCCTTTAATTTCTGTAGCACTGAAGAGACAGAGAAACCACAAGCTGTAAATGTGGAAAGCCCAGAGGTGACCTTCATTCCTGACTCCATCAGAGAAAACCAGGCCAGCGATTCTGATTCAGATGGGCCTATCCTCTACAAGGATGATGAAGAGGAGGATGAAGATGAGTATACCTCTAGTACGTACTCAAGTCTGGTCTGCATTGATTGTTAATCCCCCCCCCCCCAAACTTTACTTTCTGTCAACTAAAAATCATTTAAAATGGAGCCAAATCATGATGTAACTTAAGAGACAAGTAGTAGACAAGATGATTTGGCTAATTATTTCTGGTTTCTTTTCCAAAAGACTTAAATAAGCAGCATTTTCTGGATATGTGTAGAACATTCTAGCACAGGTGTGGTGTCAGCCTGTTTATGTATAATCAGCTAAACATTTCTGAGAGGTAGTGCTTCGGAAATGTCTTTACAAAAGACTTTGGCAAAGCAGTGGTATAAGAATTTACTCAGTCAAACAGGAAAAACATGCTGTCTTTTTGACGCGCTGCTAACTGTGCATTGTTGTTGCTGCCAGCACACTACGTGCAACACATTCCTGCCTGTCAAATGCCTGTTTCTTATTTGCTGCTTTCTTTTTCTTTTTATTCTTGTAGGCTCCCTTGCCAGCAAAATCCGCCGCAGAGACACGCTTGCTATCAAACTTGGTAACAGGCCCAGCAAGAAGGAGCTAGAGGAGAAAAACATCCTCCCACGGACATCAGAGACGGAGCGTCAGGAACTACGGCAGCAGATCGGCTCCAAACTAGTGAGGTATAACTGTCCTCTGCCCTTAATCGTAATTAACACTAGTAATGTGGCGTGACATTTCTCAATGGTCTCCGTGGCTCCTCCCATACTGATTCGTGATTGGTCTCTTCCATAGACGGCTGAGCCAGAGGCCCACCACAGAAGAGCTAGAACAACGAAATATCCTGAAACGTACGTTTCCTCCATCACCTTCTCATTTACACAGTGCGTAGAGAGTTGTTTGAGATGCCCAAACAAACAAACAAAGTTTGTTTAGGATGCCCGAGGCTTTAATGTTTGTTCTCATTTATTGTTCCCTCTGGCATTGGAAAGACACATTCAGTCACAGTTGTTCTGCTGTTCCTGTGATGATGTGATGCTTTTGTTTTGATGTGATTTCACTGATGAAAACTGAGAATTTAATGGTCTCCTGCTGACAAACATGTGGATGTAAACAAATCCTCAATGAGGCAGCGTTGCCCAAAACTCACTGACTAAGTTGTATTTGTTATTAGCAGCAGATATCCCCCATGGGGTCTGAATGTCCCAAATATAGAATGTCAGTGTGTTCATCTGTCTTGATTTAATGTTTTCTAATTAGAAATGTAAAGAACCCATGAATTGCTATTAAAACCTCATGATTGGCTGTAACGATAAAGGGTATACAAATTATAAAATTAAATCATCCTTAAATTATCCTTTTTTTATCTTTTATACCAACAGAGACGGTATTTTTTAAATGCATATATATGCTAAAAGTTGTACATCAGCATATAGATGGCTTTAAAGTTAACAGACAGATTAACAGCAAAACACGTATTATTGGCTGTAATGAATTAAATGGGTTAACGCTTTTTTATACCATCTTTTAACAGACAGATGAACAGGAAAAAAATATTCAATTATTATATCAATTATTGAATATGATAAGAATGAATGAAATTAATCTTTCTTGTGTCACTTTAGAGAAAAATGAGGATGAAGAACAAGAGGCTAAGCAGGAGATCAAAAGAAGACTTTCCCGAAAGGTACAGGCATGTCAGACATTTAAACTAAATAAATACTAGAAATACTAATACTAATAATAGAAATATATCAAATTTCGAATAACTCACAACCTATTAAGTAAGCATAATATTAAGTAAATGAGTTATAAATCAACATGATTATAAGTAGTGGTGCCATCAGGTGTGAGGCAGGGGATTGTGGGACATTGTGCCATCTGCTGGTGATGGTCAATTTAAACACGTATGCCTTTTAATACAATACATACCTTTATAAATGTATGATTTAATATGTTTTCGGTTGTTCCTCTGCTGTTATAGAATTTAGACTGCTGTATTTTTAACCCTAATTAATTTTATAACCCTGATTGCATTTAGTGGACAGTGTAAAAGCCCTTTGTTTTCCTGACGTGAGAGTTGTGAGAAGTCTTGCTGTTTTAATCAAGGCCTTCTAATCTAGTATGCTGACAATGCTCCATATTATTCAGAGAATCAGGACGGAAGATTTAAGTGGCCAAATAGACCGCATCTATAAAATGGATCAATAGTGATTGAAAGAGATTTACTCAGAATTTAGCTGTTTTGGCTAAAGCGATTATAATGGACAGTGTTGTGTGAGCACACAAATAAGTACAGACCAGTTGCTTAGTTATCTAAATGTAGAAACAACTTCTAAATAATTTCACTTGCCAGGGTCGTATAGGTGACAGTACCCACATTAAAGGTGACTTAAGGAAATGCTCTTTGTGTACAGTTAAGCGTCCGGCCCACAGTCGCAGAGCTGGTGGCACGTCGAATTTTGCGGTTCAATGAATATGTGGAGGTCACAGAAGCAAAAGCCTATGATCGCCGAGCTGACAAACCCTGGACCAGGTTAACCCCTGCAGACAAAGTAAGTTATTTATCTGTCATGCTATAGCTTTAAATTGTGCATGGAATCCTATATAGCACCCTGGTGCTTGTTCCTTACATTTAAGCTAAACAGAATGAAAGATTTATTGTATTTACACGTTAAGCATTGTGGAAATTTTAAATTAGGAGTGTTCTGATTTACTAAAACATGTATTGTTAAAAAACTAACTCCAGCTGATACTTCCATGCTTATCTCATCACCCATAGATGCAAATTATAAAACGTTTTAGAAGAATTTAGATATTTTAAACATTAAATGCTTTAGTTCCACCTTTTTTTGTATTATCACATATGCCACCTGCTGGTTGTAAACAGTAGGAATGCATGTGTGTCAGTATTTCCAGACAGTACACACATCATTGCAAGCAAAGGCTGCTTTTACAAAATTTTACATTGCAGCACAACCTTTTGCTTATTTATTAACACAGAATGGATTATTAGCCTTGCTAATGGCCCCTTTCCTTTTTTTTACAGGCTGCTATACGTAAAGAGCTTAATGAATTTAAAAGCAAGGAGATGGAAGTCCATGAAGAAAGCAGACAGTTTACCAGGTATGTTTGGTTACCACCAGCCTGATCAAAAACACTAAAAGACACATGAGAGGGGGTGTGGCTTCTCTTCACTGTGATTGGCTGGTTACCCTGTCAATCCAATAATTCCTGCCCATCACTTTGCCAGCCAGTCTGCAAATCTAAATGGACCGAACTAATGGAGATGCATGAGCCACGTGCATCTTTTGTGATATCAGTATGCATTTGGCAGATTTTTTTTTTTTAACTAGCGCCCCATCGATAGACTTGCTAATAATAAAAATGTCCCGTCGGTTGCTCTTCACAGATAGGTGCTTTGTTTCTCATAAACATCAGATCAGTTCTAGTTCTGCTGGTGCTAAAATAGCGTCTGCTCCCTCCTTATCTTGGCAGGTTTCATCGGCCCTGAGTAGGTGCCTGCTGGCGGGGGTGCTGGAAGGCTGCTAACTCAAGGCTCTCTCTTCCTGTTTCTTCAACCATGTTTCCTATTGGGAGACTAACAGACTGGCTCCCCACGGCAGCCGGCTATTCTCTGGCACAGGCTGCGCTCCCTGCTGGCCGTCTTGCATTTGGTTATTGCTTTCAGCCACTGGGGGGCTATAGAGTGGCTAAAAATTGGCCTGGAATGTCATAAAAAGCTGAAAACAGAGAGAGAGAGAGACCTTCATGAAAAATAAAGCAATGCAAGGGTTCTGACCATTTTTTCCACATCTTATGTTTTTGCACACACACTAAGGACAAAACTTGCACTCTTAATTTACAGCATCCTTGGAATTTTTTCAAGGCCTAGTGCAACAGTGTAAAACGTGCAGTGACTCATTCTTGCATTGTTGCTGCGTAAAGATTTTTTGTATATGTATATATACATATGTCACATTTTTCTTGCAGTATTCTTATGCGGAGTCCAGTAATATCAATGAGTATCCATGCATGTGAAAAAGATTTTATAAGACGTACCTGGTTCTTGCCATTAGTGTGCATTAAGAATATTGAGGTCCAGATTACTGCCATTATTCAACTGGATCCAGATGAATAACACCCTCAATATAATAGACGTTGTGTAATCAGATTTATGTTGTGCCTTGACAGTGTTGTTGTTTTCCCAAAGTCTGATTACTTGATATACATGATTGTAACATATCTGTAACTGCTGTTCAGGAAAAGTGTATAATCAAACGATTATGACGTACTCCATGTTTATTTACCTTTTCTGTGTAATATTTCTTCTTGTTTTCTCCAAATGTCATCACAGTTCCCCCAGCGTTGCAGCTAATGTGTCATTAATTTGGATTTTAGGATTGTACATTAATTGATGGCTTTTATTCAACACCGTGGTGCAGAGCCATTTGAAGATGCAGCAGGCAACAGAATTTAGTTAAGCAGTAATTTTAACTTTAAAAAATGGAAAGGGCTTCTTCACATTTGCGAAACGTGGAATTTTAGTACATTATGGAATGTGTCATACATTATGGTGCTCTATATAATATCCGGTTGTATGACAAAAGAAGTTTTTTTGTTAGTGTAATTTTTGGAGAAACTTTTAAATTATTTCAGATGAATTGTACAGACTGTGTATGATATATGTGAACATATCTAGTGTATTGCACACAAGTTGTTACTTTTACAGAGCAATATATTTAAAGTATGATAAATGGCTTCACTTGTATTTGCCAATCTAAATGGTTTATTTAGTACAAAAGAAATCACAACCTCAAAAGAATCACTACTGGGCAATTTAAGATACGTCAATTGAATCTTTATTTAATCCATGTACAAACATAAGAGTTTTGTTGATTATTGTAGTACAGAAAAGTGTAGTATATGCATTCAAAACCCTATTCAGAATCTATTACATTCAAAATATATTACATTGCATATGTGGCGATCTGTTCATATTTAAAGTTTGCTGGTAGATTCCTTATGTTTTAAAACCAAATCCAAACTAAGGGAAATCTTACAATTAGATCTACAATAGATCTAATACTATTTTTAATATTCAATAGTCAATTAATATTTAATATATTATAAGTATAGTATAATATATATATATATATATATATATAAGTAAATTTTGACCTGAGAAATTCTGTTCTTTTATAATCTAATGATTATGAAATTTTGTCTGAGAAATGTGGCTGTCCCTTGTTTGTTTAAAAGAACATTTACATACTATGTTTACATGACACGAAATATAAAAAAATTATAAGCTACAAAAAATGTCAAACGGTCATCTGTATGTTAAGAAGAAATAGTTATAAATGCCAAAAGCCTGTATTTTCTCTCCAGTTATCTCTGTTATATCTATATTATCTCAGATGACCATCTGTTTCTCTTCTGACAATATTGTGTTTAATGAGGATGAAGGGAACATAAACACTGAATGCACTCGTTTCATAAAATGTTTGGCCAGTTGATGTAACGCAGCGAGAACTTCCGGCTGGTTTCATTTATGGTTCAGTCAAGTGTAAAGTGAGGAGCCCTCTAGCAAAAAAAGCTCAGTGAGTTTGTAATAGAATAAGCTGGTTTCATTGTGATCTTTGTCCTTTGATTATTTATTGTAATTACAGATCATAGCTAGTTTTATAATTTAGTTAAAGAGAATAAATTGTCATTATTGCTCAACAAAAGCTGTTAGATTTCGTTTTAAATAGTTTTACATCTATACGGCACATCTAAATATTTACAGTAGCTTTCAGAATTTATATTGTATGATTTGGAGAAGTTGTGCACACATATTCTCAAAATATATTTCATGCTGTTAAAGTTGAATGTTTTATTACATTCAACATGATGAAAGGCTCACTAGGTATGTGTAGGAGTAAAATGATTTTTATATGTGAAGAGCAACTGTAAAATAAGCTAGTTTTACTGTAGTACTGTTGTACATGCATAAAATAAACTTTTTAAAACAGATTTTTAGATAGACATTATTCTGCAGTGGCTTTAGTTGTTGGAATATGCATTAAATATCAATGTTAAGATAAATATGCCATTATTGTAAATGATCAATCAAAAGCTTGTTATTATTGTGAACACTGGATGCTGTCCAGGAATTCCATGTGCGTAAGTGGACAAAAATGCCCCAGCTGTGATCTAGAACTGTTTTCCCAGCAATCACACGGCAAATCATTTATTGTATATAATTGTACCATTATATTGATATTGCCATATTTGTTTTGTGCCTTTGATCAGATGATTTTAAATTATTCATCATTAGATTAATCGCTAGACCCCTATGATCTCACAATATTAGTATTCTGACTTAACACGACTAGCATGTAAAAGTTCCTTTGTTCATAAAGAATATCTTTTCAGTTCAACATAAAGCTTTGTGTGACTTTTTGACTAGGATGCAGGTGACGACTTTGATAATCTAAATATATGGCTTCGAGGTTAGTGTCAGCAGTTTTGTTCAATAGCCTTTTTGTGTGGTCAGCCCAGGTGCTGTTTTCACAGAGTAATCGATGGTACTCAAGCTGTTAGGTGGGTTAAGCCAGACAAAAGTTGCAGACAAACTGCCTGACTGTGACATTTGTTACTGTCAACCCACACCTGGTTTATACAAGCCTGAAAAAATTCAACTGACCATCTGCTCAGCCACGTATTTTTTAAATAACTGCATTTTTTAGACTGAAGCAATCTTTTTGGACTAGCAGCTTAGCACGACATTAGACGGTAAAATAATGAATTATCGGTCTGTTTTTGAGCAGAACTGTTGTTCTGTGGTGCCTGTATGTTGTTCCTGACACTGCAGAAATGACTCTGTCGCGAGAATAACTCAAACTGTGGGACCAGCTGGTGAGGATTTACCCTGCTATGCTTGTGGCAACACTGTTGTCACGCTACACTCACAAGATTCCAAATCTCTTATCAGTGAAGTCATAGGGATGTGATATGTCCTCTAACTCAGACAAACATTGGAAAAATCCACTCCTTTTATCTCACGCATTGGTTTGATTAGCTAAACAAATATGTTAAATGAGCCATTAACAATAAAGCAACTGTTTCTCATATTTATTTCCAACCTCTAAGGAAAATTACTGCTGTATGTAAATTGAAGGCAATATGGATCATTTTTAATTCTGTTTCTATGTTTTTATGTAATACTTAAAGGAGGTGGGGTAAGCAATTTCAGAGATGCTAGCAATAACAACCAAGCTTTGAAAGCATAAGATCCCACCCTCCTTTCAGAGCACTTTCCAAAGCCATGCCTCCTCCAATAGTGCAAGGAAGTGCATTTACAGTTTGACAGGCAAGTAGGACATCCTATCGTTACTTTCAGACTGAATTGCAATGATTGGACAACCATGGTGCTATGATGCTGTGACATATATAGTATAGTATATAGCTTTCCTGTAGCTCAGTGGTTAGAGCATGGCATTAACAACGCCAAGGTCATGGGTTCGAACCCAGGGATTGCACATACTCGATGTATAGTGATCAATGTGTAGTGTAATGCAATGTAAGTCGCTTTGGATAAAAGCGTCTGCCAAATGCCTAAATGTAAATGTAAAAATTTATATATATATATATATATATATATATATAGTATATATTTATGTGTGTGTGTAAACCACTGTGGATCCATAATCCTCAAGTTAAAAATGAAATATGAAAGCAGTAATTATTCATTAAAAAACAATTTGTGTGGGGGCAATACGTTTTTTAACTTTATTTTCTTCTGTATTTCAACAACTAATACAAAAATACTAATACAAAATCTGCACATAAAAAACAAAAACGAATGAGATAGAGAACATTGATTGGTCCTCGCTCAACAGAGCACCCACAACCCTCCCCCAGGTGTCCAGAGTCTCCATATATGATCTCTCACGATGAATGATCTAGAGAACAGACCCTAGAGTATAGAACATTAATTGGTAAAAACTGGGGCCAAGCCTTAAGCATCTTCAGGTTTATCAGCCGGTGGGCCACAAGGCTGCAGCATCTTCTCCATCAAGTTAAAGCGAATGCGAGCCTTGCTCTCATTCTCAGCAACAGCAAAGTAATTAAGAAAGTCAAAGTGACCCATGTAAGAGCAGTAGGAGTCTCTGTGCTGGTTTACCAGCCATTCCCATTTGCTGGTGTCTGCATGGCCCGTGCCAATGTACTTGGACTGGAGATGCTCCAGCTGGCTGTGGATGTTATAACGGTCTGTCATCTTCAGTCACAAAATCTAGATTTCAGAAACAGAAAAAACAATATTAACTCTTAAATTCTTTCAGAATTAACAACAGATGTATTGTGGTTAATGGATGGAACAGTGTTGTACAGTGTTCTTACTGCATTGTGGTAAGAAATTTGTAGTTTTTGTAATAGTTTTTTTTCTATTACTGACAAAACAAACGTCCATTGGAGTATACACAATGAATTAAGGGATAACTTGGGGTAATTCTGTCTACCTCAATGGGAATTTTCATGTGAAATAAAGTAGAAGACCTGTTGTAAACCTAATTGCTTTACTTAGTATAAATACAGCAGTAGAATAGATGCTGGGGTCAGCGCATCACAGACGCTAATTCTTGATATACAATATGTAATATTTTCTACTCAGCAAAGTTAAAATGTTTTTAGCATGCCCAACTAAATGCCTCTGACTTACATTACGGCGATAAATCATGGTGTACAATATTATGAAGAGATTTCTAAAGATTGTTTTACAGTAGAGATCTCTTGCCTGATTTGTAGTTTAAAGAACGTTACGATTTACGACATTTTTTGTTTTGTCATTCGTACTCTACATTAGAAAGTTAGTCTAGCTACATATGCTACGTCTAAGCTTACAGTCTAGCTAGTTTAGCTAAATACAAGAAACCATCGGTTTTGTTATTCTACTAACTATATCTGCACACTTACCTATGAAAAACAGAAATGGACAACTCCTTTATCAGCACACGGTAGTTAGCTCAAGCGCTGCAAACAAGAAAGCGAGAACAGGAGCGGAAGGGGTTACTGATAAATCGGTCACTGTGGGAAACTTTCCCGTGGACAGGGTTCCGATCTGATGAACGGTTAAACTTAATAAATAATTTATTATAAAATAATAAATTAAACTTGTATAATGGATAGTGGATTACAAAGATTACATAAGATTACAAAATCTTATTCGATTTTATTCCTGAAACGAGAATGACAATGTAAATGTGTTTGATGTAATTTGAAGGCAGGGAATTTTTTTCCAGAAACTTTTTTGTTATGCTGATTGAAAGTGTCATTCTGATAGCAATCACAAAGTAAAGTGTATACATACATATATATATATATATATATATTGCAAACTAGCCTTTAATTCAGCTGCGTCTACATGCCCAAAGAGGGTGGGCACTCATCACAACATTGATTTCTTTAAGAAAATGAATTTCCTTCCCTCTGTAGTGTTTTACAGTGGGGGTAAGTGTGTGTGTGTTTTGTATCTCTATCTGTATGACATCAACCATCTATCACTAATGGAGTTTGCCATTTTCCAGAATTGGTTACATCAGTCATCGGATTAAACCCTTATTACACCAGCAGCACTGAGAAAGCCTTTTCCATATCCATGTGAATTTTTCCAATGCCACTTTAGAAGTCATGCTGTAAAAGCCAAGCAGAAGCTAACACACTCGTCCTGCATCAAATCTGTGCTTTTACATCACCAGCTATCTGCATCATCTACTGTAAAAGCACTCAAGTTCTGTGTTGTTAATCAAAGAAATAGTTTTCTCTTTAAATGGCTCAAAATTTAAAATTCAGCCCAAAGGAGAGACAGCACAGCATGCTTGTGAGGTGGCTATCATTCTCCAACACTGACATTTATTAGTTCTGTCTGTGTATGTGTGATAGCTGAGAAACTCACAAAAAATATTTTTTCCATTTATTGTTGGGGAAGTAAAAAGAACCCATTTGCAGACAGCTATTAAACAAAACTCCCATGTGGGGGTGGGGGGAACCAATGAGCAAGACCAAACTAGAATAACTCAAAAATCACAGGGAACAGAAGACAAAAAAACAAAAGTCATTAAACAATCTAGCCCAGGACAGCAAACACAAGGTCATTAAATAGGAAAGAAACTAAGGCAGGTAAAAAGGGAAAACAGGTGAGGGGGATCAACTGAAAATGGGATTAATGAGGAAACAAGGGGGCGGGGACAAAACACATGACCGGAGAGCACATGGCAAATTTAAATCTAGCAGGAGAATCTAGGAAGAATCTCGAGACAAGAAGCCAGGCCCCTGACATAACAGATGACAAAGGCCCAGAGCATGAGTCTAGATCCTGACTCCAAGAAACAGGAACCAGGAACCACAACTAGGATTGAGTCAGGAATGTCATGATCCTGGCAAGAGAATCTAGGAAGAATCTCAAGACAAGAAGCCAGGATCCTGACATTTATTCTCACAATGACATATGGTAGGTGTGAAATTAACCACTCTTTAACTCTCTGACAGCCTCGTTAATTTCAAAAGCCCTTAGCTCCAGTATATTAAAGGTGAATGCTTGAGTTCAAAAACGTATTCAGAAAGGCTGCAGTATTAGAGAGTTTTGAGGAATTTAAGCTGATGCTTTAACTGAGAATAAATGTCAAGTGATTAGAAATGATTCTGTTGCAGGAGCTACTGTGCAAAAGGTTTTATGGTTGGTTATTTAGTTTACATTGCATAATACAATTTCAAATTTGTGGGGGGATAAAGCACAATACAGGGTCTTTATTCTTTTCTAAGGTACCATTTTGTAAATTATGGGCCAATTTTTCACTCAATTATATATTCATTTAAAAATTATTTTTATAGAGGCATTACATATTTATGGCAACTCGAATTTGCAAATGGGGGAAGATCAGTCTTTTCACATGTTTCTGGCCAGGTAAGTGGAGTATTTTATAAAAAATGACTAAATGTATAAGGTCTCTCCCCGTCCAAGCCACTTTAGAATTCATTAGATCAGATTCAGGGGTCAATTACCTCAACTCCATTGTCAGAGAATGTAAGAGGTTTCTAAGAGGTCTATAGAATCCATCTAAAACTTTAATTATGTTTAATTCAGTAAATCCAGTGGGAGGAATAAAAAGAGGGTGATGACACTAAATCTAAAGATCTTATTAACCACTTCCTTTGCACTGAGCGGCAAACACATTTTTCATTCTGGCTTACATGTTGCATAGGTGTAATAGGTGTAATATATTCTTCATTTTTGCTAGTGAAAATGCAAGCTGCAATAATACCCAGAGACTGCTGTCTCTCTCTCTCTCTCTCTCTCTCTCTCTCACACACACACACATTCCTGCTCTCTGCTTCTTTGCCATCATTCTTGTCTTAGGTTATGTGCTAAGCTGACCATGCTAGCTCTCTGTTCCTTAATTTCCCCTGGGTATCGCAACAAGACTGCATGTGGGGGAAACTCTGGAACTAAATGACTGAAATGGCAGCTCAAAGGCCATGATTATTTGATTCCAAAGTATCACAGAACCAAATTATTGGCCTTTTACAGCTGGCAAGGGCCTCAGAGTAGATAATAGATACCGGTAATGAATGAAAACAACTGGAACACTTTTATATTTTGAGTTGTCGCAGAGGTTGTTCAACCGTTTAAAGAAGGTTCTGTTCTAGAGCTGTAAGTTAAAAAACATTCATGCAATTACAGAGTAAGATTTCATGAAAAACCTTCTCTGCCCTGATGAAATGTCAGATTTGGTGGCATATTAGAAATACAAATGGTGGTTCACATTTACCATTAGATTCAATATCAGTCAGACGGCTATAAATATGTCAAGATGAAAGCTCTAATTGGATTGAAACCAGTCCACAATAATTTCAAACTTTTACATTTTTTCATTTAGAGCTACAGCTAGCAATGACCGACTCATTGTGTGTATAAGCATATTAGCATAACTCAAAATTCTAAAACAAATTTAACAATGTACCATGTAACTAAAAGCACATAATTTACATGGAGTGGTTTATTTAATATGCTGCATATATGGAAACATACAGAAACGCCTGCATACAGAGTTTGATGTATTTTTACAGCATCAAAGGTTTGCTTTTTCAGACACGATGTGAGTGCATTTAGACAGTTACATTGGACATTTACACCGGTACAGGAAATTTGCATCAGAGTACAAGCACAATACATTTGTCACCACTGAAGCATGGTAATCATTCATTGTGGCACGAGGCGGTTCTTACTGGTTTTTATATAAGGCCCACAGTAATTCAGGGAAACAGTGTGTCACTTCCAACAGTCATTTGATGATTAATCATTCCAAAGATGCACAATTGAATGACAGCTTAATCGAACTGCTACATTGACCATGAAAGCAAGGCAGAATCTAGATATGTTTAAAGGTTAGAAAATGTTTGAAAATGATTAGGAACACATTAAATACATTATTTACATACGTTAATGATAACTGTTTTTCAATCTTTGTGATTTTTTTTCGCTGTTTAAAAAGCCATCACTTACAAAATGCATATTCGTATAGTATATTAATTAACATTTACAAAGGGGACCTATGCAAGAGAATGAACATGTATTATACATCTCTTCAATGATGGTCAAAAGCATACTGCTAACATAAAGGTCACATCTGATGCATCACTGTGAACATCACAGACAGTGAAATAAGCTCAGCTTATTGTGAGGCGTGTCCTTTAGGGCTTGTATATCATAATATAATATACTGTACATCACACTGAAGTCTAGTATAAGGTGTGGATCTTTCATTTACATCAACAGTCTCCCTCCAGACCAAAATTGTGAATCATCTCTTTGGGAGAGGCCTAGCAAAATGCTCAAAGACGTTCAGGCAAACTCTTATTCTCTCGGTATTTCAAGCGCCAGGTGTCAGACACCTGTGGTGACTTGCGTGACCTCTGAGCTCATGTCAACACTGGGCTGGCAGCAGGATTCCAGTGATGACATCTCCATGACTAGTCATACCTGTTGATTGGTCCTGTCTACAGTGTGGCCGCTGGACTGGCCCTCCCGCTGGGGGTTCCTGGTGCGCGTGGAGTTCTGTAGGTCAAGCACGGAAGGACTAGGAATGCAGAACTCCCGAAAACAACGCTTGAAGTTCTCGTCCAGGAAGGCGTAGAGCACGGGGTTGAGACAACTGTTGGTGTAGCCAAGAGCGATGCAGAAATGCCAGGTGACGGTCTGCAGGAGCGAGGTTGGAATGGTCACGAGGGCCTTGATGATAACAAAGATGTGGATGGGGGTCCAGCAGACGATGAAGACAGCCACCACCACCAGGACCATTCTGGTGATACGACGCAGGTTGCGGTCCTTCTCCTTAGAGCCAGACAGCATGCGGACGCTCTTTAGGCGAAGAATCATCAAGCCGTAACAGACGGTGATGATAAGCACAGGCATGATGAAGGCAAAGATGAAGACACAGATCTTTAGAAGGGTTTCCCAGTACCAGGAAGGATGGGGGAAGAGCAAAGTGCAGTCAGTGATGCCAAGCGCTATTAAAAAAAAAGAATATCACATGTGAAACTCAGTTTTCTCTTAAGAATTTGCAAATAATATTTCTTCAGGGTATTGTTTAGGTTGCTATAGAGACCCAGGTCTTCCTGCTATACCTCTATTTAGACACGTTTATGACTTTCTTCCCAAATGACAACAAGCGACATCAATCTAAATTCGCTCAATAACAATTTTCCGGCTCGACGCTCCTGGCTCTCATCTTGACAATTTTTATCACCACGGTAACAAAACAGGATATTTTCGGTCTTGGAAAATATGCTGAAGAAATGACTTATTAGCCTTTAAGGAAATCAAGCTAAGAATTAGGTGGGTGTGTTCTAGTGCAATGGCTGGTTCTGACCCAAGCATGCACTCATAGGTTCACAGATTATATTATAGTTTGTTTAAAAAATAAACAAATTAAACTTTAACTATTAGAATGATTTATTTTGTATTATCATTGGCTTAAAATAAAACAAATCAACCCTTAAAAGCAGTTATATCTAAACATTAACATTATAATAACATTAGGAGAATGTGATGATAAACATACAGCTGCTGTGGTATTCAACAATGGTGGAGGCCATGACCATGACAGGAAGGCCGATAGCAGACGAAAGGATCCAGTTACACACGTTGACAATCTTGGCATTACGGGGGGTTCTGAAGTCCAAGGCTTTAACTGGATGGCAAACCGCTATGTAGCGGTCAACACTCATGGTGGTGAGGGTGAAGATGCTGGTAAACATGTTGTAGTAATCGATGGACATCACAATCTTGCACAGCACGTCTCCAAAAGGCCATGTGCCCATCAGGTAGTTCACACTCTGGAACGGCAGAGTGCTCGTTGCCAAGGCGTCAGCTAAAGCCAGGTTGAAGATGTAGATGTTGGTCGCGGTTTTCATTTTGGTGTATCTGCAATAGTTAAAAACAGACTGAGGTCATTGGAATATCTGAGAGCAGTGTGAAACAACACTTAGAGCCACCCAAGATAATTGGAATTGAAATCCTGTTTAAAATAAGCCTTTTTTGCATATAACCACCTATAATAGTAACACTTACAATACACTGGGAAAGCCATTAGACAGGCAGATGGACAGATAATACTGTTTTTGGAATGGAGTGACAAAATGATTTGCATGCATCACTTTTTCATTAAGCTAATTTAAATGATGTGTGATTATCAAGTGGCTGAGGTGAAAATGAAAATTCTGTGGTGAAATGTTAAGAAATCCTTCTGGTGTGAAAAATGGAGAATAACATTTTTTTTACAGTTGCCCTCTATCTATGTAAATATGCTTTTCATGGGAAAGATACATAATTCATGAAGACATGTTTCATTTCCGTGCAAATTTGCCACCTTGATTTTATCTTAATGGAGAGTTTCAACCTTACTGACTGTTAATCAGTTTGGTTCGTATTGGTATCATATTTGAGACATTTCAGTTCTAACTGCCCAATGGCGTCAAATCTCTTCAGCTGTGTTAAATAAAAGTACACGAAGGCATCATTTCCCAAGAATGCTAAATACTCTTAAAACTAGATACTGCTGCATACATCTGTATTTTTGTAAACACTACATCTAGATGAAAGGGCTCTTCCATTATTTAATTTTTCCTATTTACCTTTTTAAAGTAGGTTTACTACATCTACTTTGAGGTCCCACCCAGTATTTATATATTCCACTATAATATAAACAAAACCAATTTGGATTATGGAGATACACCATCTCTGATGTATTACAACAGCAGTGGAAATGAAAAATTAAGAGCATTTAAATATGTAATCCACCAGCTCTGTAAAATGACTATGCTTTGTCAAAAGTCCCCTGTTTGACTTTCACAGACATGTACATAAATCAGAACAGTCTAGTTCATCCACATATATACATTCGGCAGACACAGAGATGTAGTTGGCGTGCAACCTAAACATAACAACGTCTGCAGAAACGCGGTGCGTGTTTGATGAATGTGTCCGCAGAGTTTAGCTGGATGACGGAGAAAATGCAGGAAAGCACATGCTGAAGTCACAGACTGCATAAAGGTTATAACTCTACTATGAACTGGCTTATCCTCCAATCCTATTTATTTGGTTGTTTATTGGTTTTCGGTCTTGATATCACGCACTTGATTTAATGATGAGATTTAATGAAGGGAATAACCTATGTGTGGGAAAGGATTTGTAATTTTGAGGAAAAGATATAATAGCGTTCTTGAAAAAACAGATTGACTCTTTACAACCAAACGAAGTCCCAAGCAGTTGTTTATCTGTGATGGTGTTTGATCTATTTTTATTTATTATTAACCCCTAACCTTTTTAGGTAAACCTATTTTAATTGTTAAACAATTGAAACAAGACATTTAAAAAAACAACAACAACTAAATTAAGCCCATCAACATCAAATTTAAAAGCTGCTTCCCAACATTACACAACACAGTCTCCTTTTATGTTCCCATTGTAGATTCATTTATCTATCACCAACAGGAAATACTCAGTTCAAGCTGGCAGCCATTACTAGTGATGGCACAGTCATCTAAAGTCTCTTTGTGCCACACAAATCATCACACCCCGTATTTGTCCCAAAGGGCTGTGTTCAATTATGAGGGCATCTCAGGGATGCGCTGCTTTTCTGTACTACACTGTACTTTTTGTCCAATGAATGAATAGACAGTTCAATCACTGAACGGAGCAGCTGCTGTTTTATATTGTCAACACCATTTACTGGAAGAACATTAAAAATGTATTTCTCTCCAACCATCTTCCCTGCTGAAAATGAAAACTGGTCAACCGCATGTGCTGTGTATTCCCCACCAGATATAAGAACTATAAGTAGCTTAATCATCCTAAGCTAACAATTTTCAGCTGTAAGAACGCCTCTGTAACGTTTCCATTAAGTAACAACAACATTAAAAATGTTATTTTTAAAGTTGTAGGAGCATTCAAAATGTTGAGTGTTTTAGATGTGGCATTAAGTTATTGCTTGGTTCTAAGAATGTTATTGAAACTTTAAAATTCTGTAACGTTTTTAAAACATTCCACTAACAAGTTAAGAATAATGGTTTTGATATGATATATAACATTAGAAAACGTTCTACTAACGTAACTGCAAGAACTTTTTTGATAACTTTGAGAGACATTTTAGGGAACATTGGCCAATGTTCTGTAAATGTTCCCTGCTAGCTGGGTCTAGCCCTCCTTGGAACCAGCTTCACTTTGTATTCTCAAGGTTTGATGGAACTACCCTCTATTTCACACCTTTGAACTTTTGTACACCACCTCCAGCAAGAACTTGCAGAGTTTACCTTTGCAACAAAAAATAAATGCATTTCGGACAACATGTCTGGCAAACATGACCTCTCATTAACCTAATGGAAAGTGTGCAGTATTGCTCATGGAACAAATTAGGTGTGACATCAGACAGCAGATCCTATAAGATACAAGTCCAGAATGGCCACTCACACCTGTCAACTTAGAAATGAAGACAAAGGCATATCTTCATTTTAAACCAAGAGAGAGCTGTTCCTTTTTTTAAAGCAACACTTGCTAAAAAAATGAGGACATGGCACTTTAACACCTGTAATGTAAAAAATTGTCTTTATCCATGTCAATTAGCTTTAGACGTTCAGTAAAGCAGAACGTATTATAAATGTCTGAGAATAATTATTGTCTCTCCGCCTCTGGCGTATGACTACAGCTAATGCTTATAAAATGTGTCAGGTAACAAAGAGTGTAGAAGCAGAGTTCTAAAATACCTGCTCATGCACATTCAGATCTTCAAGGTGAGAAAATCTGTGGCTGGATAACAATTCCTTTTGTATGTGTTGTATTCGCATTATGATTTTCATAAATTTCAAATGAAACTGTTAATTTATTCAGAGACAATACGGTATAAAACTGTGAAGATCATAGTGTTAAATTAATACGATTGTATAAAAGAGAGACCAATGCTAATTAAAAAAATAAGGGTCATCTGATTCATGTCATTTATTTTTCATTATATAATGGCATTAAAGACTAAATTTGGAAATGGAGTTAAAGGAACTGTGTAGTAAGCAGGGAAATCAGATTTTGCTGTGATCCAATCATATAACCAAGGACTCGCTTGTTGCTAGGGAACACTAGAATATGCACAGATTTCTTGCATAATCCACTTAAATGGCATCTGTTTATGGATGTGTTGCTTTATTTACATTTATGATTTCACATATTGGTTATATATGTAAGTAATTGGTTATATACATAAGTAAATCATAGTGTTCCTGTAGCTCAGTTGGTAGAGCACTGCGTTCGCAGCGCAAAAGTTGTGGGTTCGATTCCCAAGGGAGCACCCATACTGCCAAAATGTATAACCTGAATGTACTGCAAGTTGTTTTGGATAAAAGCATCTGCCAAATGCATAAATGTCCACTGAGAACAAATACACTTTGACGTTTGGTGTTTGTAAATTTTGCACTGTGCTAAAGAATTTGAAAGTGAGTCTTTGAACAGCAGATGATTTTCACAACCAAGGAATTTGCATCACAACAAATGTATGACTAAAAAAAGTCAAAGCATGAAAATTACATGTTAATCATACTGTAGCTAAGGCTTAACTTGATAGCATGCGTCATTTAAAATGACCTAATTATCGACCTTTAAAGGCAAGCTGTCAATCAAAATGACAAGCTTCCAAAAAACTTCTTATTTATAAAAGAAAGCGATGAAGAAAAGGGAATGGAAACAAACGTATAAATCAAAAGGCTCTTTTCTCTTTTTGTCACTGTGTGCTGCTCAGATTTGAAAGCTCTCATAATGGCAGAACAAAAAACAATAATGCAGCCAAAGTGGATCAAGTCAAGCTAATCTAGGTGAGCCATGCATGAGTTTCTTAGTGATTTCAAACTAATAAAAGATGACAATTACATTTAGACTGTCAGAAACAGTCTACATAAGGCACAGGTGCTGGGCTGAAGCCCAGTCCCAGCACCTGGGGCCTCAGCACCAATCAGCCAGCATTTGTTTCCATGCCAATTAGATGGCTGTTAGGTGAGGTCTTTTTATCTGTTGGGCCCAAGAAAGAAGTATGCTGAGGAATGGTGTTTGTCAAGTCAGTCAGTGTTTCTGTCACAGATAATAACTATTAATAACAGTTGCTTTCTTATTGAACCATTGTGTGCATTTTCAGTAATTGATATTTTATCTTTTTTTGATTTAAGGTTTCATCTTAATGTGAGCAGAAAACATCTCTTTTTACTCTCGATTAAATCTCACAGTTGCCCATGAGAAACAATTTGGAAAATAAAGATTGTTTTATTTTAAATTCTCTATTGCTTCTATGTAACTATGCTCCTTGGCTGCAACGCCAATAGACAAAAGACAAAAAATTACAGATGAAAAAGACAATATTAATAATTCATAGAAGAACAATTCTGGTACAACAATTATATTAAGAATTAAATAAACTGTTTTGAACTAATCATGCTGTTATTATTCATTTCACTCTTTCAGCAAAGATAGGACTGCGGCTTTATCTGACATTGAATGATGATTTTTTAATGATTTTGCAGCTGCAGCTTGACTGTCTCTTGCATCTCTACAAATATTCCCATTTAGCTGAGTCTCACAGCACGGAGGCTCCAGCAAGATTGCCCAACAGAGACCTCTGTTCTCCCTTGAATGTCTGTAGCACACCATTATTTACAACTCTGTCTTATGGAATAGAAAAATGAGGTATATTCATCAGTGCTAATAGTGGCAAATATACAGTAATAGCCAATCAAGAATAGTATTTAATAAAGGTGACAATTTTTCAAAATCTTACATAAAAGCGTATACTTCATCCAGTTTTTCTTAAACATTTTAAATCTTTGCTAAAACTATACCCATATATGTATTCTATTCTCCTCTAACTCAGGATAAAAAGAGGGTTTTCAACACAACATAGCAATTATTTGAGTCTGGGAAAATCATGCATTGTTTTTTGGGTTTTACATTGCCTGTCACTCCGTTTTCATATTATAGACAAAAACATTACCTGGGGACATAAAATCTCTTGAAATAACTTCCTTCCGGTAAGAGGTCCTATTTACACATTTTATAATGGATCATAAGAACCATTATGCGTGCACAAGGATCAATAAACATTTGTGGGCATCGTCCCTTATGTTAGCTCAGTATACATCATTGGTACATTTATCAGGACATTAAAAGTGAGTTCAAAATGCTATAAAAAAAAGAGTGCAAAGAGTCAGTTCGAGAATGGCTGTCTGAAACCAAAGGCCTGGAGATAATTATCAGGTTATAGCACAATTAACTGAATAAACCCCTAGTTGTCTCTGTAGTATCAAGATTGTGTTGTGATTTTTACCTTTATCTTACTAATGAAATGTTGAGCTTGAGTTGGCACGAATCAAGGAGAAAATATGCAGCGATAAGGTTTTGGGTAATAAAACAATTACAGAAATTGTGTGCTAAAGCAATTTTTTGTGTACTTTTTAACAGAACGATGATAAAAACATGAACAGAACTGAACCTCCAAAATGCTTTATGTACACAGCCATCCGTTAGTTTATGCCTTATCACTGATGGATGTTTTCTATTTGCCTCCAGTTTACTCTTCCCCTGCTGCAGGACACATGTGGTGAACACTGTTATTGCACAAGGTACAATGTTAGAAGCTTCTCCATGACAACAAGAAGCACAGACCACTTAAATTCCCAGTATTTACCCTTTCTTAGCACTTAAAACTCTGTTTTGCTGTTAGTGCTGTTAGAATGCACAGTCACTGGAGCCTCCACAGGTTAAAACAACAAATGCTACGATCACCAGCTAAGCGCCCTATAGACGTTAAACACGGACATGTATGTATGGCCATTTATTCTGTAAGTGCCAATTTTCACTGGGTCAAGCTGTGAAGATGTGAGGTAAAACAAAAAATATATACGGTTGTGTGAAATGTTATTTCATTTACATATTAAATGTCAATTTTACAACATTTATGAGAAATATTAATTTTTATTTTTAATTCTTATGACAGGGAACAAACAATTTAAAAGCTGAAGATATACATAATAAATAACATCTAGACTTTGCATCAATTCTATGTAAAACTTTATAAATTCCTAATAGGTTTTAATGCTACAGAAGCAGCGTTTCCAGTGACTAATCTTTACTTTGATGAAGTACTCTTGCGTATTGCCTATAAGGTGATGAACTTCAGTTCTAATGTCTTTAAGATGTTTTGGACACCTAAAACATATTTCTGAAACAACAATTCCTGAATAAGAGTAAATAAGGTGATGTTATGTATATGTGTGTGTATATGTGTATATATATGTACACACACACACACAGCATTTGACTATACCAAAATGCACTACTTTCCATCTTGTAAACAAAGTGATTTGAACCATACAAGAGGAAACATTGTAATGTATTTTGAATCCCAAAGTGTCTCTTCAAATTGACTCACTTAAGATTTCTCCTGTGGCTGACTTTAATACCACATGATGGGGGTCAATAAATCAATTTCAAACTGCAATCCACTCAATATTTACAGAAGTACATTGCACCTACTTGGGGAGTTGTCTTGTGCTTGCCACTATAAGCAGCCTCTTAACCTATGACTGGTTGCTCATAAATTCCCAGGAAACTCTCCACAAAGATTTAAGGCCTTAAGCATGGGTCACAGTGAGAAATGTCCTGCTTAAGGAATCCAAATGACGTCTTTAGATTCCTATTACAACTTTAAATTAAAATGATATTATCGATGAACAAATATTGTTCTTTAAAGTGGGTGGAAAAATTACTTAGTATTCAACATCTGGCATTAGGAAATGTGCACTGTGTGTGAATGTGTGTTCTAAATTCAGTGCAACTAATCACAATTCACGTGTATAATAAAAAGCAAATAAGCCCCCATCCCTGTTTACTCATTGATATTCATTCATTTCCGCTCAAGGAGAAATTGCTGCTATTGATTGCGTCCATCCCTTGAGTCTCTTACTGAGATAGGTTTAAACCTCAGTAATATCAGGTTCAGGTCAGGTGTGTTCAGTTGACAGCTGGGCTGAAGCTGTTTTTAATGGTAATAGCATAAGCATGTGCACTGAATTGGTAAAATTAAGACATATCTTGCAGACATATCTTTCTGTCAATTACAACATCAACTATGTAAAGCCAGTTTTACATATTTATGCTTCTAAATTCTAAATCCTCACAGAACGTTTAGAGGCTACGTTGATTCAGATATGCGAAGTATGCATACTTCACTCCATACAATATATCACATATGGAGTGACAAATCATGCGGATAAAACATTTTTATGTGTGTTAGGCTACTGTATGTTGCCCTCTATGATGCTTAACACACTAACCAGAAAAGGTAATCATAGGTACGAAATAGCATTTTTACGCATTTACGAACCCCTTTATGACACATATACGAAATACTGTCTGAATTGTCCTGCTTTCACAATTATCAATACATTATAGTATGCCTTGAAAGAACAGTCATCGCAAATATAATGTGTTGGAAAGCTACCCGTAACGAAAGCGATGTACTGAGTTTTTGCAGTGTACAGTACATGGTGTTGACGACCCTCTTCATGGATAATATATGTCCAGAAAACACCATCAGAATCTATTTTTTTCCATATCTGTCAACAGGTCTATCTCCCTAAAAGAGCAACTCTTTCATGCGTAAAGAGGCTATATATTAATGTATACAGGCAGCTAACCATCTTAAACGTGTTTATGGATGAGCTTAATAAGCAGTGACTAGATTACTGGTTTAACAATTTACCTACGCGTCATCTCTTACCTTATTATAACATACATGACGAGGACGTTGCCAACAAGTCCTACCACACACACTATGGAGTATAACGCAGTGATGATTATCGCCACTATCAAAGGAGTTGAGCTCTTGTCCAGCTCAGCCGATCTGTCACATCTGGAGTTGTTCATATTAGTGAGAATAGAGCTGTTGCTGAAGTTTCGGCAAAACGCGCTGCTGTTCGACATCACTGGACTGGAAAGCGGATAGAAAAAGTCCGAAATGTTACCACTGCTTTCCATGACCAACGCTGTAAGGGTAAGACTCGCCCGAGTTCTTTCCCCGCCTGTAACTCACGTTATTCACTGTCGATACCTGTCCGACTTAAACGCGCAAGGTGCCGGAGTCCAAGCTGTTATAAAGGCACTATCTGCTGCTGATGCCAGTGTTAACCCGGAGCGATCCGTCTGCTGTATGATAAATCTGTCACCGGTGATCGTACGTTAGCTTCGCCACATCGGATCTAGCGTCGTTCGTAACGCGTATTCGCATTTTATTCGACAAAATGACGTCACGTCGATATGCACATGACTAGAGGCTTTTAAAAAGATGCTGACGGCTTTCTTGTGATCCCAAACGCTTGACTTTATTATCTGTAGTTTTACAATAACTCCATCGCCAACTTTGGAGTTTAAGTGGTAATAATAATCATTTTAATTATGCTTTTCAAAAGGCTAGAACTTGACTGCTTACATACTTTTGAACAGCTACACCAAAAGGGGTTTTGGGTAAAGAAGTAAACACCATAAAACTAAGACACAGTATATGTTAAGGCAAGGTATTTAACTGTATTCTCAAGACAATGTATTATGGGGAGGGGATAACATTAAATATCCAATAGATATTTCTAAGCCAAGATTTGAGGGTCTATACATGTCTATACAGAAATAAACTCTCCACAAGACATTATTACATCTGTAATAAAATCCTACTACATATTTCATTGTTGTGTATTATGCACAGCAGATTCCTTAAAATTATAATTGGTGATCTCCAAAAATCACATTAATCAGCTTAGATCCTTAACATAATACTGATGTATTGACATTCCATTTTAACTAATGATTGTATTGATTTGCAACAGGCTACAAAATCAAAAGAAATACACGAATAAAATGCAAAAATACAAAACCCTATTTCCACAAGATTCAATTAACCATAGTTAACCATAGTTAAAATCAATGAACCATAGTTAATTGATTTTAACTATGCGAATGTAAGCATCTTTGACAATACTTTCCTTTAAAAATGTTTCTTTCCTTTAAAAATGAAATAAATTATATTCCGGGAGCATGTTGGCTGAGCATTATCCACCAATACTTGAAAGTAATTTAAATGAGGTACAATCCATCATGCAGAAATTTGTGTGAAAAAGGGGCAATTTTGTAGATGTTACAAAATTACAGGAATCCAATTATCTCCTGGCTCCGTTGCTTAAATAGCATTTGGCCAAATGGTGTTTAACAGAGGTACACATTGCTCACATTAAATGATTTCTTACGCATATTAAGTGCTTCAAATTGACTGTCGACAAATCTTTTTATTTTAGTCATGTTCTCGCTAAGATCCCCAAACAATATATCACACTGTTCTGTACTATAGAGCTGTAACAAGCGTCAACAGATATATATGTTTTTTGGCATATACAGTTTTTAAACATTGGCTAAAACTAGAGATTATACCGTACATACAGGGCACCAGGTCATTTTAAATTAGGTAAATGGGTTCTATTTATATATCTATTGTCTGTGATCCATGAAAACCACAATAAATGGCTAATAGTAATAAATTAAAGCTGAATGACTAGGATGACCTAAAATGACTTGGATAACCAAAATGACCAGTGTTAGTTCAACTCCAATAAGTTCAAACCTCAAGCAAGTGCTTATATTGTCTCAGTCTTTGGCATTTAAGAAATACATTTGATAGTGTCGGTATTCAACACTATATGCAGTTAAATCAACACCCTCCAACTCCACAGAGTAAAAGAGTGATCATTTAACAATTTTCAGATCTGTTTTAACTCCAGATATCTTAAAAAGAGATATCTGAGTGAAGTTAGTTCTTATACAGTGATGTGAAATTAACACTCATGGCTTTGCTGTATGCACGTTGCACAGAGTAAGATCGGCCTTAGGATACAGTGGCACTCCAGATGCAATTATTTTTGTTTCTCCCCGAAGAGAAAAGCTCTTGAAATTTGTGTTGATGATCTCTCTCTCAGATTAAAAAAGGGGTTCCAACTAAAGTGCTGGTGAAAAATGATAAATGATGTTTTGAGCATTCTCATTCCTGATCTTCCTCCACCAATCACAATCAGGCAATGGAATGTGAAACTCTAAAATGTTAAATGTTCACTCACACCTCATATTTGTTCCATTATAGAGATTATTGTTAGCCATTACCAGATCGCCAGATGGTGTAGCCACTGGTACCTTCCAGAGGTATCACATACCGTATACAGAATACACTGTAAAATACACATAAAAATTTGCAATGGAATAAGGCAAACTGTTTTAAGCATCTACAGTAATAATACAACCGTATTAAGCAAATAATACAGTAATAAGCAAATAATAGCATAAGCATGGTAATACTCTAGTACTTTTTCAGCTAGCAGATAGCAATCAAACAGATAGATGCTTGACCAGAGAGGATGGAGCTGGGAATAATTTGGACCCGTTGTGCGTATGAAAGAATAAACCAGCGAATGGTACCCTGAACACGAGCAGAAATGTTTTGCTGTCAAGAGCAGCAGAGAAGTAGCACAGTTGCCATGGAAACGTAACCATCCTGGCAGCATTTGCAAGGTGCATCCAAGCAGAGTTTATAATCCTGTCAATTAAAGATAATTTGTTAAAACGTCCATGAAACAAAAAAAAATACATTACTCAGAGCCACTTGCAAAGCCATTTCTCCCTCACTGACATTGTATCATTAATTATTAAAGACTATTATAAGATAAAAGTCTTGAAGGATGTAATTTTTGGGCATCAAAATATATCATTGTGTGTTATTGTTCAATTCAGCATGATCTATATTTATAAATCCCAATTTTTAACGGTAATCGTATGTTAACTTAGCTTACCTTCTCAGAATGGGAATTTAAAGAATACAAAGAGAAATGTAAGCACAGCAATATTTTTTCCATTGTCCTTATACTAAATGATGTTAATGGTGATATACTAAATGGTGGTAATTATTTATCATGACAAACATTGTTACTTACAGTGTGAGTCCAAATGTAATAGTAAGAACAGGTTATTCTGTTTTTTTGTTATTCTTATTTCACCTTTTGCTCCTCTTGAAGATGATTGAAAAGTATTTTGCCTGAACATTATGTAGCTACAAGCAGAGCTTATTGCATCGTGATGAGTATAAAAAGAAGAAAAAATGAAAAGGTCTTCTAATCCCAGAGTTCCATTTATACAGACAACCAAATAAAGCAATACCATACGGCCACATTAATAAGGAACATAAAACTATACTTTATAAGGCAAATAACGTTCTTGTCTTCCGATCAAAGCACATTAAAATGAACTACAACCCTTTACCTTCCTCAGTTAACATGAACATGCCCATCGTCCTGAATTAATTATTTAAAAATAGCTTGGCTCCCTGTGCTCTATGGCTCTGACCCAGAAGACAACTTCATAAGATCTTATAAGACCTCAGCTACATCTCTGGTATTGAACGTTTGGGAAATAAATGAATCATAAATATAAGAATCCGACACTAAATTCTCTCTATCTTCTTCTCCTTTATGAGAAGTACTATTGACCTTATGTTTTATCAAGGAGAAAAGTTACCAGACTCTTAAAGTGTGGCATCAGTTCACTTTTAACATTATCCATGGAGTTGTTTCCATTGTCTTATCAAGTCTCACAGCAAACAAGCTGTTGTTGAACAGGCAGAGGGGCTGTAACAAGGGTAATCATCCTGAATGAATCAAAATCAAAGGATTACAAACACATCACTGGTTAACAACGGGCTGGCTTTTTGTCCCACAGAAGATATCTTCTAAAATTGTTATTGCTGTTACGAGTATTTGTAATCAAGCCAGTTCTAATTTTGTGGCATAAATAAAATCATGTTTTGCAATTTTTTGTTACATGATATATGAAACGTGTAAGAAAGAGAAAGCTTGTCAAACTAAAATGTGAAATGAGCCACATGATTTTCAGCATGGCCAATTTGTCAAACATTAAATAAACATCCTTAAAACATTTCACTTACATTTATGACTGCATTTAAACGGCTATAAAATTGAATCTACTAAGGATCATGCAGCGTGACAAACAATACATCTTGTGATGGGAAAGTTAATTATCATCCTCTACAGACTAATTTCATGCTATTTCATTCACAGATTCAAAACTTCCTAATGATTTCAAGGAAGTTAGAAGGTGAGGGAATTCACTGTTGAAGGTCTTTCTGAATAATTGATTGCAAGCTTACAGAACATGGTTCCTCCACCCTCACCTTAAACACTGTTTTTAGAAGCATCATTCTGACTTTTCACCTTCTCATTAAAGACTGCTTGAGGAAAACCAGACCGTCAGTGAGAAAGCTTGCATGATTCACTCTGTTCAGCAGCTTGTTTTTGACATTTTTCAATACAAAAACATTTTTTAGAATGAATGTGTTATGAAAGCACTCGCGCATGGAATTGCGATATTTTAAAACTTCAGTGCAGCTGTCAACCTTTAGATTTATCGTGTGAAGCTCTGTGATGTTTTTTGCTGTGTTTTATTTTTTTTAACTAATGCATAATATGAGTGAATGTTGTTTCGTATAAATAGAGAAATTATTGCATTACAATTGCATTACAAATTACATACATTTTTATCATATTTGAGCGTAGTGTTTGTAACAGTATTAGCAGTATTTATTTGTATGATTATGTGTAAAATAATATCACAGATTATAGAGCAGTTTATGTCTATTGTCAGTTACTTTGTGGTGCCACTACAACTGAGCGTGTACTTTCAGTATGTATTTGGCAATTCAGCTGCATACCATTAAACCTGTTTTATTATTGACTCATTTATGAGTCATAAGTGCCCTTTAGAGACATGTTTGAGATAATGGAACAAGGCCATTTCTGAAGATGATTCAAAGAATAGTGAAAGACAGTCTGGTCAAGCAGCACCGCAATTTCTATTCATCTGAATCTCTTCTCAGATTCACAGAGATACCTTCACTGTAAGTGTAACTTATTACCACTTTGTCATCTTCACTCATTATCGATCCACTGAGGTTGGCATACATTATAGCAAAGTAGGATTGATTTACGACAAGTGTGTCATTTAACAAATTTGCATGTACCAATATTAATAAATCCTGCTAAAAGTCTCATTGCTTTGATCAAAAATTGTTACCTATTGCACAGATACTGTATCTAATGCATTACCAGATATTTATGTAGAAAACATTATTTTAAAGTTTTACAGTAATACCTCAGGACTGATATTTCCAAGTACTCAAACATAGCAGAGGCTACCTGCCGCATTTTATGTGTGATAGTGCGTAAACTGTGCCTCAAAAGTTCCTTAACATTATAACAATGTTATATTATATAAACAATGTTATATTATAACATTGAAACAGCTCTTTCAACAAAAAATCATTTATGAAGAAAGAGAACTTGTTTCTGATAGCAGAATTTTGATTTGTAGTATTGTCATTATAGATTAATTGAAGCTATATACATTTATACATATAGCAAGAGAATGTGACATCAACACAGGAGAGATTGTGACATCAACACAGGAGAGAATGTGACATCAACACAGGAGAGAATGTGACATCAACACAGGAGAGAATGTGACATCAACACAGGAGAGATTGTGACATCAACACAGGAGAGAATGTGACATCAACACAGGAGAGAATGTGACATCAACACAGGATGGAATGTGAGGAGAACAATCTCCTCACATTTCTATCTGCATTATCAGCTCACTGCAGAATATCTGTCAGCAGCATAGAGCTGTTAAAGCCAGTTCATATCACTACAGTATTGTATTGCTTCAAGCCAATTACACAAGCTTTGTCCTGTTTAAATAGAAGATTTGGCCGCTCAAATACAGGCTTGTGTTTTGGAAGATAATGACATGCAAAGAGATTTATTGATAAACCTTTATTGATTTATCAGTGCATATTTAACAATATGTCTTGATCAACCAATCATAGCAGACAGTGCTTTTTCAAGAGTGCTTATATTTAGTGTAACAGCACTGAGACCATTTCCTGTTTGTATCACCCTGATAATCTGTTTTTGTGCTATTTCAGCACTATACTAATGCATATAGCAAAGCATATTGTACTTATGTGTAAATAGTTACATTATTAGGTCAAAAATATAGACAAAATGGCAGCATTACTTCTTGCTAATAAAACACATTCACACTACAACAGAATTCTTACTAGCGTGATGTGATGTTGCTTACAGTATTATTTAGCCTGTTATTATGTTATTATTGAAAAACGTCTTGTTTATTTGTTTGGTATACTGTTATACTGTTTGGATAAAACAGTTTTGATTAACACTTTTTTAGAGAATATATATTCATAGTTCACAGCAAATTAATGATAAAGTTTAGATTCAGATCAGATTATGCATGAATTGCTTGGTTTGTTTTATTAAGCATGCAATAATGCTATCTAATATTGCAACATATTTACCATCAGTCATATTATTGTATTTGCGTCTGCAAAGTGCATCTAATGCCTCTGGTATAGAACATTAGTAAGACCACGAATATATTTGAAACCGTTTGCTCTAAGGGAGATGACAAGAGGCCCTGGAAAGGGAGAGGGTGATGATAGGGAGATGAGGGGGTGATGATGACAGCTGTTTGGAGTTTAGTACAGGCTTCCTGATTTCTTACAGCATGAACGCTGCTTCATTTTCCATTGGCTCAATCCCAGATGGATTTATCCGGGCCCAGGCGCTGCGCTTCATGACTCTCTTCTCAAAGTGAGGGCGGCTGTTCTGGAGAGTAGAGAGAGCGGTGATTTGTTGAAGCAGAGATGGCAGCACTCCCATCACATACTAGATAAATCTCAGGCAACTGTGTTTGTTAGTGCTTTGGCTGAGGGGAAACAGGTGATGGATGCTCAAGCACAAATTTGGTTTCGGGTCGTTATGTGCTTTTCTGTGGCTGTTAAATTTCAGCCTTTGGGTTTCATCTAAAATTAGGAGCATGAATACATGAGCTCTGAAAAATATACAAATATGGTAGTGTATCAATTCCGTTATATATATAAAATCGTTATATATATAAAATCGTTATATATTTTTAAATACCACGTCATTACCGTCTGATAGTACAGCTTCTTTCCTAAGCTGTAAATGTTTGTGACCTGTGAACAGAATATACACAATGTTTTAACAAAGCACATGTTAGTGTTGTTTGTAATATCGAAATATGAAAATTATTCGATATTGAAATTATATTGGCTGTTTGTGTGGCATATTTAGTGATGACAGCATTTTGTTCCAGTGGTCCCAGACAGTTTTAAAAGGTAATTACATTTATGAGGAACACATCAGAGTATTTCTTAATATTCTGTATATGTTTGTTATGTGTTCTGTTGTGACACAGGCATCATTGACACACTCTGATATTCAGCAGCATTATTATATTATCCAAGAGACATTTCCCTTATAAACATTGCTTATAAGAAAACATACAGTATGGACCCACAATATGAAGTTATAATATTAAGGCAAGGCCTACAAAAAGCATATGTGCAATTAAAGAGATAAATAAAAAGGCAATGTCTAAGAGTATCTCAACTCAAGGCAAGTCAATCACACATGTGCAAGAAAGACAAGACGTTACTTGTCCAATAGGTGGATGACATGCTTGTGGTAGTCTATAGTCACCTAACTAATTTTCAGGTGTCTAAAGGGATATCTCAGTTTTGACAGGTGTTATGGGGTTAGAACTGTGAACCACAGAACTGTTAGACTGGTGATATAGTTGCGGTTGAGGCCTTCTGCTAATAACATGAGTTACAGAAATATTGGACCAACCACTTTATATAAATATATTTATTAAAATATATTTATTTTGTTAATATGCCTTTTCACAACAAACTAGCATATTATTGGGTTTTTGTTACTAGCATATTATTAGGTATACTAGCATTTATTAGGTTTTTGTTTTGTTGACAGTATAATTGCAAATGTTAGGTCTGTTTTATATTGTTTTTCATTTATTAGCAGTTTAAAAGCAGTTTTTTTTACGATGAATCTTTGAGATCACTGGCTGTTGAAGTAGTTGCTGAGGCTTTTAAACACTGAACAAATCGTTCACAGTTCAAGGGTTTTGTTTTTTCTGCCGAAAAGCAATTATTGTGACTTCGGGGAGAAAAGGATTAATAGGATATCAAACGAGGCATCCACTTCCTATAGTGACAGCGGTGCCCTCAGATAGGGAGACCTCAGGAACTGTAAGACTGAACTTATCAGAGCAGGATTAAAGACACCAGAAGAAAACAGCCATTTATATTCAGCGTCTGGTGTTACTGTTAATTTATGTTAACAGCTAAAACGCTAATTACAATGGATTATTTGTTTGGTTCACATTTTTAATTATTTGTGTTTTTTGGGCTGTAACTGTAACAAAGCCAGCTAGCAAACAAGAGGCGTAATGAAGCAAGCAGGAAAGAGGAAATTCTTTACATTGTATTTACATTTATTCATTTAGCAAACGCGTTTTTGCAGAGCGACTTGCAAAGAGAGAGAGAGAGCATCTTACATTTTGCTCTAAGAACCAACAAGCCTAGTCAACAAAGCTACATTTACAAGTGGAAATAGTTGTGATGCCAATAACAAAATAAACAGTAGAATAATTGTTTTTTTCCACAGTGAAATGAGGTTAAACATTGGAGCTTTAGGGAATTCTTGTTTAAGTAACTTGCTTGTTATTCAGTGCTTTAAAAAGGAAGCTTTTGACCAATCAAACATTAATGTATAGACTATAGTAAAATGATAAATTAATGCAATGTGTAATTATTAAGATAAATTAGGAGTGAGCTTAATCGAAAGCTTTATCTGTGGATGTCAGCCTGGTGTTTGGTAATTAAAAGTGTTTAGATGCACTGGACAGCTAACTGAAGCAAGAGGCTTAAAAAGATTGGACGATTAGCCTAAAAGACTTTCCAACTTTCTGTGTAGTTGAATTTTAGAATGTGCTGGCAATGAGATCCAGCAGTACAATACAAGCAGCATTAAAAAGAATTATAATATACAGTCAGAAATAAAGTTCCTGTATGGGCACTAGTGTAAGCCGTCTATTCACCAACCCATACGCTTTATATATGGATTAATTTCTATGGTTACTACAGCACCTAGATGAAATCCCCATGAAAATAAGAGACAAAAACTCAAGATTTAATTGGAGGCATAATTCAATTCAATCTAAGAATTCTTATGCGAATGAAATTGTGCTTTGAAAGACCAATGAGCCAGAGATTGGTCATTACACTGCTCAGTATCTTACTGATCAGCACTGTGACTCTCCCACAAGGGGGAGACACTTAATACTAGCCACTGCTAGACTGATGGGTGGGGGGGTATGTTTTATTGGAGTGTTCATGAATGAACGTGTCATTTACTTTCAGACCTGTCAGGTTGTGTTACACAGGTTGTGTCTCCTGTACCGCCTCCTCCACACCACCAGAGGGAACCATCGCCTGAATTCTAACCGGTTTCCATTCGGACTTCAATTCCCATCATGCCACAAACCTGGGACTGACCACACCCTCTCACACACTCCTGCGCCTCATTACAGTGGCCTATTTTACACCCCATCCAAAAACTCACTTATTGTGAAGTCTTGATTTGATCTGGCTGTTACGGCTGAGTGGGTTTCCCCCTTTATTTCTGCTTGCCTATTGTTTCTGGTATTGTTTATCATTTTTGATTGTTTGCTGCCTGTCTCAACCCTTGGATTGTTTATTGAACTGTTTGTTTGGTGCCTGCTTTGACCATCGCCTGTGCCTCCTTTTTGCCTTTGCCTTGACCCTGACTGTTTACTATTCTTAATAAACACTGCAAATTAATCCCAGTGCCTCCGAGTCCTCGTTACAGGTTGTATCAATCATTCCAAAATTTCCTGTAGTCACTCATGCTGAAACGGTTTCTGAGAACAGACCTGGACGGATAGGACAACATTTGCTGTATCTAAATGTTTCTGTCACCTAAATAAAACATTCCACAAAAAGTCTGTCATTATTTACTGACCTGTGTGACTTTCCTTTTTGTATGGAACATAAAAAGGCTTTTTTTAGGAACATCATAGCCACTCCATATCATAAAAGTAAAAGTGAACTGGCAGTGTTGACCCCAAGTGGCAAAAAACAGAACGCGGTATTGGATGCAACTCATGGATCATATTCTACGTTGTCTAAAGATGTCTTGCTGAAAATATTTGATATCCAGCTTACCCCAATCTTACCATCAAAGAGAAAATGGTTTCATATCAAACACTTTATGATCTAGCTTTAATACACACAGTTAGTCTTGTGTTTAATTAGCCCTCTCTCGGCTCTTCAATTATTTAAGATTGCCAGAGCTTCTATTGCAGGTTATTTAATGAGCTGGCACTCAGGGGTATAGAGGTGTGAGATGAATCATGTCAGTGGCTTCAGACAGACAGCAGCAAAGTCATTGACAGTTTCCTGTGAAATGTTACCCAAAGGAACATTTATCAAAGATTGTCAGAAATATTTAATCTCAAATTAGACTATGTTAGTTAGTTAGTTAGTTAGTTAGTTAGTTGTTTGATTGTGAATAGAAACAGATGGCAAATTGGTTTAAATCTTTGGATGAAAGTAAATACCTTGACTAATTCTAGTACACCACAGTACAAGATGTATAAATATATTACTTTACACTTAAAATTCATTTGAATTACTGAATCTGAGGAGGCAAAATCAAATGAAGTGTATGATGATGATGATGTATAAGTCTGTTTTATGTTTTTCTTCCCTCAGATTTTCTTAGAGTTAAATCACTTTTTTTCCTCTGAGATACAAGAAGACGCTTTCCTGGAAGATTTTTATGGATTCCATTAAGGACTGCAGAGGTGCCAATAGCAAAAGTAACGGCAGTTGAAAAAGTTAAAAGTGCTGATGCAAAAACTGCAGAATTATGTGTGTGCTCACGAATATAAATTTTCCTATGCTCAAACATTTTAAGATGATTTTGAGATGATTTTATTTAAAGTTTTAATAAATTAATCGCCTGTTATGTTCACTTAAAGATCAGGTATTTAGTAGCGTATTTGTCACTAACCAGCAGTCTTTATCCTTCACTCCCAACCACCAACACACAGCTAAACATTAAATGACAGATTCCAGGGCCAAACCATCTCTCATTTTAACACCCACTAATGAAATGGAATCTCCTGCTCAGCTTCTGTATTAGACGCATCCCTGTCATGGCCTGTGAGCTTTCTTAAATGTGGTGGGGGCATGTCTCTACTGTAAATCCAAAAACCATTGACACTGTTGTATTGCTTGGTTTGATTAGTTAAATTCTGCCAGTAAGAGCATTGTAATTCAAAGAACTCTTCAATACCATTTTATTAACTAAATAACACGACAGTGAACTTAACCCCTATGGACAGACATTTTTCTTGTAGCTTTAATTAGATATTTTCTAATTAATTGTCTGTTTTCCGTGCAATGTCACTCACTGGGAATATGGTAATAGAGGCAATGAGGGATCAAGCAAAACAAAAGCATTTTTGTTTCCCAGAAGAGAACTCTAGAACCACAGGTATATTTCGTATGCAGTCTTGTGGAGTTTTAACGTTTAGATTTATTCATTTAGCATTTTTTCCACTTTCCATGTAGATCTTCTACTTAATATTCCACCAGTTCACAAAAAACATTATTTTTTCTGGGTACAGTGGAGAAACTCCAGCAACATGACTGAATATTTTTCTTATCATTGACTGCCACCTATAAAATCTGCAGCACCTTCATTAGGTCTTTTCATCCACTATCCAAGAAATGTCAAACGGATAAGAGGAGCCGTTCCATTTTCTCCTGACAAATACATTGTTTTATTTTCTGAAGAATTAAAGTAAACACCACACACATACCAATGTAATTATGAGATATTGTGATAAGAAGCATTAAAGTGCGAATTTCCGAGAAATTTCAAGGAAAGCTTTTACACCAGCAGATTTTATAGCTGGATTATGGCAAATTGTCCGATCTCATACATGACAACCACACATAATTCTAGAAGTAAATACAATCTAAACCCTTTAACTCTGATATAAGTACGCTTACTAGTACAACACAAGATCAAATATTTTAAATAACAAAATAAGATGAATTTTAATGTTAATTCCTAAAACACCACATTTGGTTAAGAATTCAGATTTTCTCTTAAGCCTTTATTCCTTTTAAAAACATGTTGTTTTGCTTTAAAAATAAAGTAAATCAAAATAGATGAAGACACGTCTTTGAGAAAAATTACAAATACTGTAACAGTATCAAAGACAAAGGACAACAAAACACTTGTACTGTGAACCATACGGTAGCCTAAATGATCATTATTATGTGTATATTGTACAATGTCACACCATACAGCAACACCAGCTGCCATGCTGGGGCGTTTATGCCTTCAAGCAGCCATGATTAATTCAAACATAAAACGCAGTAAAGGCATCATTTGTAGTGAGAGGATGTTTAAGATCCATTTTTGATTCTTGTGGGGAGGGGACGGTTGCATGGCAGATAATTAGTGCCTTGTAATTGTATTGTGCTCTCAAGCTGGGGGAAGCTGGGTGTCCATGGCAACTGATGGAAAAGTGAGTCATTTGAGTTTTTTGGTGTGTGCATGTGGGATTGTATGTGTGTCTGTGTCTACTTGGGAGTGTGCGTGACCACAATAAATGGAAGGACATCAATATTTTTCAGGTTCATCACAGGTAAATATGTGAGATATGGAAAAGTTGTTTAGGTTTACAGGCTGAATCAATTATTTAATGCAAACACAGGCAGAAAAACACAAGGATTTAAAGTCAAAGCAATGCTGTTCTCAAAAAGTTTATATGTAATTGCCCTTGAGCTCTCATTATCTGTATCCACTTCTTATAATTTGAAGAACATCATTTAAGGGTTCATATCATAAGAAAGCTCATGTTCATTCTAGTACATCCAGCTCTTCTGAAAAAAATACTTCATGTACTATGTAAACATCCTCTAATTTTCAGAACTCACTCCTCAGTCCAAACCATCAGCTGAAACTGTATACATTTAAAAGTAGATACACTTCTTTAATACCTCTTTATACAATATTCCAGTAGGTTTTAACCAAGTAATAGGATAATGATGTGTTTTACAAATTAAATTTTAAAAAACTTAACTCATATCCCATATCAATTATGTTAATGTAATGTTTGAAGCTAACATTTGCTTGGGTCGTGTTTACACCCTGTTGCATCAGCATATGGAAGCTTCACCTTCAGTCAAGCAAGTGGCATGACCTTTGTTGAGATCATTCCTGTTATACAGGAGATCATTTCTATTATACATGAGATCATTCCTATTTACATGAGATCATTCCTGTTATACATGAGATCATTCCTATTATACATGAGATCATTCCTGTTATACATGAGATCATTCCTGTTATACATGAGATCATTCCTGTTATACATGAGATCATTCCTGTTATACATGAGATCATTCCTGTTATACATGAGATCTTTCCTGTTATACATGAGATCATTCCTGTTATACATGAGATCATTCCTATTATACATGAGATCATTCCTATTATACATGAGATCATTCCTATTATAATAAACAAGCTGCAGTGTGCGTCCATTGTGAATCACGTCCATTGTGTGCACATCCATCGGGATGTGGACACTGTGGCCAAGACTGACACTCCTAAAGAGGTCTTATAAATCACTGGTGCCCTAAACACAGCGACACTGCCTAGAGCACACAATCCATAACTGACATTTGATGAAAAGAGGCTGAGCTGTAGCAGTCTAAGAATTATAAGAAGGTATCAGTCACTCTTAAACCAAACAGCACTGATTGCAATACACATGTATGCATAAGTAAAATTCTGCCAAGGCCTATTACAACCATCACTACAATGAGCAGGTGTGTGTTATGTGGATCACGTGGGATTACATGATTTGGAACGCAGCACGTGCCTGAAAAGCTTATCAGCCAAATAATGAAAAAGCAGAATTTTCAATGAACTCATGAAAACGCATTTAATTTGGATGTGGCAAAGTTCACTTAAGCTTGCCTGCATGGAATTAACCTTCATTTTACAGCGACATTTATGTTGTAAACATCTGGTCCCACTGAGGACCAGGTGTATGAGCTGCCTCATCGCGCATAAGGACCCCATCGGGTGGGGGAAATGACAGATTTTGATGATCTGAATATTAATTATCATTCTGCTATGCTAATCAGCACCCACATATGTTCCTGTACTACTAAGCCATTGAATATTACTTAAACACTTGCAACTGTCTTGCACATTGCTACACATTACATTACTATGTTGCACTTGCTACAAGTCCTTAATTTCAAAAGTTCATAATATCTAAAATGTTTCTACTAAAATTCCTTTAAAGAAATAAGAATTGAAACGAAGGAAACAATTGGTGACATATAGTGAGATTCGGGGTCAGACTGGGACATAATTTCAGGCCAGGAGTCTCATACTTATTCAGGCCACTCCATACTCCCACAACAAATTATGAAACCACTGACAACCCTATTTTGTCTTTCTTAAATTACATTTCTTACCATCCTATAAAATATAAACAAGCAGCCTAGAGATAGTGAACCATCCTAATTTGTATCTGCTTACATCGGTCTGCACACAGCATTTACTGTTGCATTTAACAAACAGAAAACACAGAACACATTAAATGTAAAAGAAAGGTAAACAAAAGACCTTAGAAAGATCTTCAGCAAATCAGCAGGTGGCGCGAGACTTCACTGCTCTCATTAACTTTATCAATAATGTCGTCAATGTTAATTAGCATCTCCTGCTCTGTAGACATGAATTCTTCAATGTTAGCTGTGTTGTTTTAGTGTTTTTATAATATGTATGTGTATAATGCTAAAATTCATATTTTAGGGGGCACCTCAAGGGCAGACATTAACAGGCACTCCGCCATAGAATCTATCAACGTTTGTGATGTATCAGCGAAAAAAGTAATCTGTCAAGGACAAAAGACCAGAGGAAGCTTTATACATCTTTTCAAATGAGTTTAATTACCACTAAAACTTATGTTAATGAGTCAGTCTTAGAGAAACCCCAGGGGATCCGTAATTAATGTCCTTCACAATGGCTTAAACAAAGCTATTACAGAGGTAATAAATGTCATAGGAGATTTCATCAAAGGTTACTGGGCTGTAATATTGCATCTGGTGAAATAATGAGCATGAACATTTCCAAATTGCTTGGAGTGCAACATTGACCACAACTGGTCATCTTGTCAGTGGCAGCAGAGACCTTTATCATCAAAACTGTTGGAAAAAAATATCACATTTTACTTATTGCACTAAAATGTCATATTCTTCAGTAATATTCTTTGTTGTTTGTTTTATAGCCACTGTGGAGGAAGTGGAGGAAATATTCTTGTGCATTAAAGCAGGGGCGCCGCTCGCAATTTTGGGCCCTATGACAAAATATGAGGTTGGGCCCCCCTAGTAGTGTTATTACTAATAAAGCAGATCTCTGGGGGCCCCTAAAGGGCGTGGGCCCTTAGAATTGTCCTAACTTTCCCCCCCTTAGCGGCGCCCCTGCATTAAAGAGATCCTCAAGAAAAACAAGTTATGTGCAGTTAATTAATTTTGGTGATAAAAATTAGCACCTACCTTAAAGCACAATAACACATCACTTTAATATCCCAGTGCCCTCCACCCCTGTGTCTTATTTGTGTATTGTCACGTTACTAATCTGTGTATGTTCCTGTCACTGTCATTCTGAACCTCATCACGAGCTTTCAATGCCAAGTATCCCCAGTGTAACTGTGCAAATTGCAAATAAAAGACTCTTGACTACTAGACTAAAAGCAAAAGAGCTATTGAGATAATAAGGTACTTAAGGCCATGAACTCATCATTAATCTGAAGCACATACTCACAGCACTAATAACTGTTCCACAATACTACTGCATCACAGCTATGGGATTTAAACGTGAACATCAGATAAATGTATTAAACAGACATGCACAGAAACTACTGTTTTTACAAGTGCTTCTTTTACAAGGCAAGCACTCCCCTTTTACAATTAAGCAGCCCCGATTCAAGGCTTGCCTGTATATGAACTACCCCAGTTATACAGTTGCCAGCGTTTCCAATAAAACGGTAACAGTGTAAATCACGGTCCCTTACTGTTTTCAAATGCTGCCTACTGTAGTAAAACTCCCAGAACAGAACGTAGTTTTCTTTATGCTGAAAAGACCTTGAGCTCTTATTTGCTCATAAAACCTCATATTAACAGGAATCGTCAAAACTTCTAGGAACCAACTACTGTGTTAATAAAAAATAGAAAAACAGCTATACTGTTTTATTGTTTAGAGAATGTATTTCGGGCTTATATTTTCAGCCAAAGGAAACATGCTGACGTTTCCAATTAAACAACTTGATCTATTAGATTGCAGTTAGAAAGAACGTTTTAAAGCATGCACCCAGACACGTTTATATTTTGTACACACACAGAATTACATTTACAATGATATAAATTTTATATTTGTTTTGTACATATCTTGCCAACTCTAACTAAATTATACCAGACCTATGGATGTCTCAAATATCATATCAAGACTCATGTGTTAATAAAAACACTTTATGGCATAAAGTACATAGCAAACATTGACCCAATACACTGACCAATTGCAATGGTACATACAACCACTGAGATAAGGCAGCATATTCCTAATCAGCAAAGTCTAACCAGCACAGGACAAATCCCAGTATCCAGCATACTATAGTTATACAACCATACTGTTTTATTGTTTAGAGGGTGTACTTTGGGCTCTGTAGTTTTTTTAGGGGCTGTAGTTCTGGGTTCTTAGCCAAATTATACATACTGAAATTTTCATTAAGCAACCTGGCAATTTGGCAATTTGATTTTTTTACTTAGCATGTACCTCAGACATTAGCTATGTATAATGATATACTGTATATAAATGTTATCGTTTAATAAAGTATAAGTTATCCTGAGCATTTTTTATAGGTGTAGGAAGTATTGGTCAGGTGACCATCTTCAGGTCCAAGTCCTGTCATTTCTTTAATCATACAGCAGGGGGTAATAATATTACATAAAGAAAGAACGGAGGAGCTTTTCAATATCAATGAAATCATAAGGTATTTTAAATGCTTTACGTTTCAATGCTTTCCACTCCATAATAATATGTGATTAAGATTTGAATATTTAGACACTCTCGACTGGATTTCTGGAGAATCTAGAATCTGTCCTCATGTTTTTTAAACAGTTCCCAGCTGTCTCCACCAAGACAAAATAAGCACTAGCAACTATGACATAAAGCGATGTGGTGTCTGCATCACATAGGCATGATAAAGGAGGCTATAATCACAGAGGTGATTACTTCAAGGTGTTGGCGTATCCTACGATGACCAGAGTGCTGTGGTCTCAGTGCCTCCTAGTGGATGTTAAGTCTGGGTCGCAATGTGGTTCGTATCATCACTATACAGCTCTTTGAGCAAAGCTTTAACAACATCTTTTGGAAAAATCCTGTTTGATTATTAATGTCTGTGAATGGTTTTTGTTCTTGACCTTTTATTTGTTTGTGCACACAGAATTAAATTTATAATGGGCGGTTCTGTGATTTTCTATATTTGTTTTGTACGTATCTTGCCAGCTCATCTCTATAACTAAATTATACCAGGCCTACAGATGTCTCATATGTCAGGGATAATACATAATATGATACGTACAAATATAATGCATTAACCTAAATGTTTTTGCTTGTTCCGTTATTTTTTTATTTTTATAAATTGTATCTTACAGTTAATCTTACAATAAGATATACAGACATTGCATTTGACTTCACAATGGTTATTTTCCATTGTGTTTTGAAACAGCCTTGCATGATAATCTATCCATTAGGTCACAAAAGATACAAACTATCGGTCAGATAATTTCATTAGTTCTGGCTTGTAAAACCAAGAGCGATTATATTCATAAATCTTTGCCTAATCGTAACACATTACTGCCCAGCTCATTTGTATTGTTTCTAGCACAGCTACTACAGTGCTAGACATTAAATGCTTAAAGCAGCCCTTCTCTGTATTATGACGCTATTTTAAGGTGAGTCGTATATCTCTTGTATGTATTACTGCAGGTATTGTGGGAATCTCAGCCTGTCATTGCACCCCTGCCTCTGCACCCTGTCCGCAGATCTCGCTCCGTGAGCTGACAGCTCTGCCGCGCATGCGCAGGGCGTCTCCACTGGCTCGCTCGGTGCTGAAGTTGGGCGGATGGACGGGAAACACCGCTGATGGAGATAAAACGGCAGCATGCAATCTCAACGCGTGATACCCCCACTATCCGCATAAACACGTGTAACGACATCCTTTTAGAAGGCTGACATCTAGGACAAAAGAGGTACGGCGATACCCACTCTTTAACGGTCTCAGATGTTCCGCTAGCTCGCCAGCTAACGCGCTAGCTGTTGCCTCTCAGCGCTCAGTAAATCTGAGAGCCGATGCGAAAATCAAATAAAGTGCAATTACAATGCGTTGTGTGCTCGCCTCCGTGAAATAGCGGTGTTTTGATTTACTTTTAATTGTACGTCGCTGTCTTGTATCATGAGAAAAGGTTTGGGCTTTACCTGCATGGACTTCAGTAAAGATGCTGGCTGTGTCTTAAAACCGAACGATCTACCTATTTAGGCAGCATTTTGTAGCAATACAGCAGCTTTAAGAACACTCGACAGCGTTTTGGGCTTTACAGAGTCGTGCGAATGATCAAAATATATGTTCCTTCGGTGTTTAAAGGACATCTAGGTAGGGTCCTCACTAGAATTTTAGACAGCAGCTTTGATTTCGTAGACTGCAACCACAGCGGGGAGTGAAGGCGAGTAACGGGATGAGTCGTCTATGAGTGTCTCACGGAGCATTGTAATATATCGCTGTATTTCAGGTCTTCGAATAGCGTTAAACTATTTGAAGTGTCAATTTACTTTTTACGTTGCTAGCAAACCATTTTTACCCGCATTTTCTTACATAAAAAGATGATCATTCTGTTTTGGATTTTGCACGTAACGGTAGTTATTGCATTGAGTTGTTGATAACAAGCAACAAGAAATGAAATTTTTCTTCCGGAGGAAGAAACAGATCTCATCAAACAGATTTTGACCATTCATAACGGTAGAAGTTGTGACTTTCCTCCCAAATATAATCTTGTTTAATGTAGCAAAGATCTTGTGTCAAATAAGATTGTTAGTGATGATTCTATTAAAAAAACCAAGTTACTTATAACTCCAAGTGTAAACAGATAAACAGTTATGTTAGGGTAATTTTATTGAGCATCTAAAATACATAGAAAGTACAACGTTAAACATAATGCAAGACCGACAGCTTTTACTGCTGTTCCCTTGATTCATTTTGATGCCTGGTTAAAACATGCCAAAAACATGTGTTTGGTGTGTCTTGACATTGTTCAAAGTTATGCATTTAAACAAAAGTTTTAAACATTCTACATTGGTGTTACAAAGTGAAGAAAAATGATTTGGTTATTCATACATGTTTGTATTTATAGTCCTAGACATATGTAAACGTAATTAAAACAATTCTGATCTTTTCTGGTTTGGTTTATTTCTTAGATGTCTTATGCTGGATCATTTTACCCTTGAATCAAGGAAAGGGTTTACCTGCAAATACCAGGTGTTTGAAACCTACCTCCACCCACCTCCTGTGTGCTCCATCAGGCATGATAAGAGAAGATAGAAGAGGTCACAATTTGTATTCCAGCACTCTGTCCATCACAACTTTTGACATAACCGTCATGATTTTCTTGCCTGATCTCTGGTTGGATAGCTGCTAATTTGCATGGTAAGTAAGGTGGGCTTAAAACAACCATTAGAAAATTCTGGAAGCAAGTGGGAAATCATTAAACAGTGTTTTCATAGCAGTACTGTGATGCAGAACAAGGTGAGAACTGTGGGTGAAACCTAAAGCCTCCGTGTGATGATCACATGTATTGGATTCTGCAGTGTGACATATATCTTGAGCTAGGCATTGTGGGTAATGACTGGGAGACTACTGTTGTGCAGCCATTCATGGCCTGTTCTATGCATCACTTGCTGCCCAGGAATGTGTATGGGGAAGTGCACAAGTGTGCATGAGACCAAAAAGGCAGGACAACTGTGGCTTCTGAGCATGATCTCAGACATAAATTACATTGCACTGTGTGAAAATATTTAAGAGCGATGACAGTGATGTATTTTAAGCAGGGAGGTGAGCACTCAAAAGCTTGTTGATAGAAATATACATAATTAAAGAAAATCTCTAGTGGAAGTCTAATTTTTACATAAAGCAGCGTTAATGGGTACTGTTAATGATTTAGTTAGTGTTATACCGCATCCTTAATTTTTATCTGACGCAGATTAACATAGGGTAGTGTTTAGTGGTGGTCGTCCTATATAGGTTTCTCATTAGCTCATACCAAGTGGGTTGGCCAGTAACCAATGTGATACCAACTTATGTGATATATGCTGATAGCATTTTTATTCAAACAGAAAACAGAACACTTTTTTGCAAAATATTTATTTAAAATTCACAAAGTATTTGAAAATTGTGCATTATCCGTTGACAAGGCTGTTGGTGGACTTTAGAACATTTATTAATTATATTATTGAGGGACCAACTGTGCATAGTTATTGGCCAACAGTGCCAAAGTATTGAAACTTTGAGATGTTGGTTTATCCGTTTATAGCAACTAGACCTTTTGTTTTAGCTATGTCAGTTTGAAATTTGAATGTGATTTCCTGTGGAATCATATGGAACACAGGTCTGCTGTTAAAGTAGCAGTGGATAATTGTTTTTCCTCAATACAGTGACAACTTACTTTCTCTATATTCTGTAGAGATGTTGGCGAGTGTTGATGTCAACCAAAGGGCCCCTCAGTGTGTTTTGCATCGGGATGCATGTTTTCCATTGCCTGGCACTGAATAACTGATGTTTTGCATATCTTGTTTATAACTCAAACATGCACACATACCATCGCAGACACACCGGCATTTAGCAGCAGGTAGAAGGGCTGCCTGTCAGAAATCCTTTAAGTTGTAAGGATGCAGGTAAGCTCATGTCTGTTTCAAGGCATATGTTTAACTTTATTTTAGCTATAAATATCATACAATATTACGATTCTTTGTGTTTACTGTAAAGTTATTCATAACTGTAATATACTGTAATCTTTTACTCAGTTGCTTCTCTTTCATCTGCATTGCACTTCTGTGCTTTGGAAAGTTACATAAACTTATTCTCAGCCTAAAGTTAACATATAGAATATTTAATTTTAAACATGTCAATAACTAGAGTTAGCAGGTAGAACATTTGATTTTAAAAATGTCAATAACTAAAGTTAACAGATAGATCATTTTTAAAATGTATAAATAAAACATTAACATTAACTAAGATTAATACATTCTGTAGAAGTACTGTTAATTGTTAGTTCATGTTAACTAATGTTAACAAATATTATAAACAATATTATAAAATGTTACAGACTAACAAAACAAAACCCAAATATTAGCCTTGTAGATTGTTTATTTTATGTTTTATTTTCCTGTTCGGTATGCTTTATATATTTAAATGAGCATATTATTTTGTTATATAGTATTTAAATGTTAATAATGTTTTGTTATATATCATAGTAGGCTGTTGTTTGGTTTTGCATTTTAATCAGCAGTGATCTTTAAATTATGCACCACATGAAACAACTCAAAATCAGCCGAACAAATGCCCCCTGGTTATGTCATGCAATGTGATATTTACCAGTGCCATACTGGGAAATGATAATTTGATACCTATTCAGACATCCAGTTTGTCTGGCTATTGCCCAGACTGTTTGTCCGAAAATATTTGGCTCAGATATCTAGGTGTTGTGATATGGTGTTTGTGCCGCCAAGCTCTGACAAAAAAATGCTTTCCAGGAAGCTTAGAGGTAAAATGAACAAATTGTTGTGGTCATGGAGTGAGGCATCATGTTTACCAGTCACATTGTGATTAGTTGACTAGAGTAATGAGGCAAAAGAGGTCTGTATAGTCTTGTACAATAACTGATCCTAATAAGGCATAGGATTGGTGTAACAGGTGTAAATCTGAATAATCATGCCCCATGTCTATAGTTACAAAGCTTTTTAAGTGGATTCTATAGTGGCACAGCAATATAAATATATATTTATATTTACAATATATATTTATAGTGCGAGGACTATATTGAACTGTAACCATATGAACACTTCTATAGTGCATTTATAGTGTGAGGACTATATTAAACTGTAACCTGTAACCTACAGCAAGAATGGACTTATTTACTTTCCTGAGAGACTTCCTGGAAACATTTACATTTAAAATAGCATGTTTGTGTTTGGGAACCATTGTATGCTCTTGCTATTGTTTTTATAAACCAGTAATATTGGGAACTCAAATACTGATTTAAAACATATGGGAATGTTTAGCAATATTCAGTCCAATAATTATTTTTCAGGTTTTTCTGTCTTTTTCTTGGGCATTTTAAAATATATAGCATCGTTCTGTCATTTATATTATTAGTGAAATTAATATTTCTTCACTTACTTGCAAAGATTTCCTTCTGAAGAATTTGTTTTTTAATGAGGGTTCTTATGGCAATTTTAAGGTAATCTGTGAAAAGCAAAACAGCCATTACGTTCTCACAAAACATTTACTTCCTTAAAAATAACTGTTGCAACTGTTCGCTTGGAATATGTAAGGTCTTGCATATCTATTGTGTGTGTGCATTCAGCTTTATTTCTCATTTCTTCTCTTACAGCTCAAATTAATTGTTGTCTGTTTGTCTGTCTGTATCTTTCTATTTGTTTTTCTTTTTAGCTGCTGTAGGCGTTCTTTCACTTGCATTCCTGTTGATTTCAGCTGAATAAGCATTCAGTAGTACTGCTAGAAGTAGTTTTACATGCTTGTATTCTTTTTGGGATCACTTCTGTTGGGAAAGCCATTATCATAACTATCGTTTTATTTATGTGGTGTTTATTCCTAAACTATTTAAAGGCATCTGTATACGATTCAATCTCCTCTTTTAATCTGACTTTAGATCAGTTTTCAACCAGTTTGCGACCCAACAATGGATAAGGGGTCTGTTTTGATAGGGTCAGCAGGGTAAAAACTAAAACACAGTAAATGTAATTAATGCAACGCAAATAACTGTACAGTGTAGTCATACAATATCGTTTGGCTTAATAACTTAATTAATCAATGAATGCAGATGAAAACTCTTCCCGTATCTTTTTGTTGTTGATATTAAAAGCTGTTTGTCTCAAATGTAAATTTTCCTACATGGCATGCCATTTATTTTGCATATTGGAAGGCCTTTGCGGTTCACTGTAATGTTCAATGTTTGATTTTAGGGCCATTTGTATAAACAACAAACAATTTTTGTACTGTATTGATTCATCCCTTAATCTTAGTGTTATGTGATGCCAATGTGATGGCTCCTGAAGCAAAAAAAGTTAACCTGAGTAAATCTGTAGTTAATTTAACTAACTTTAGATAATTGAGCTAACACAGATCCCAAACCCTCACTGAAGTGTCACTAATCAGACGCATGTGTCCGCAGCCTCAGAGTGTGAGTGGCGTTGAAATGAGGAAAAGGCAGCAGGGACGTATTGAAGTACCCCCACAGGCGCCTGGTCACCCGAGGCCTAATACCTGCTGTCTGTGCTGGTGTGGATGCTGCAAATGCCTCTGGTACGTTCCATCAGTCATTCAGTTCTCCTGTAATTGTGTTCCAGCTCGCATTTAAAGCTCAGAAATAAGTCGGCACTGTGGGCCTACAGTAAATGTCTGCATTTATATCAAGTAACATATAGTCTTTTTTCTATTACTATTGGTTGCCTCAGATATATGTGTGAAATAATAGTAGGGTCATTACTAAAATGTACTCATTCCCAATATGCAGTGCATTTTCCTGTCCTCGTTTTATATGTGTTAATATATATCTGTTTTATTTTACAATTATGTGAACAGTGGAACAGTGGAGTCCAGTTTTCTAAAGTTCAATAAGTTTGTTCTGAACCTACGGTTCTAGCTTGGAACATGCTGTGTTTCTAGGCCTACTGACTTCTTTGAAGTTTACAAATAAGATCAAATAAGATAAGGGCTTAATTATTGTGAATTACATTCATAAGAAAACACTGCACAGCACTGCTGTTTGTTTCCATTTATTAATTGTCGCTTCAAATGCATACATCATATCACATATCCAGAATTATACATATAGATTTTATTTTTGGATAATAGGTTAAAATGTTTCTTTTTTAAGAGTTAAATAGCTGTTGAACTAAGACAGTAAAATAAGTAGCACAGCAGGGGACTATAAATAGCATGAATGAAATACTGCATGAAATAAAGAAAACATTGAGGAGGCTGTACAAAGCCCCCTCTACTACACACTGCCATTATCTGCCCAGTAAACGGCTATTTCTGTCCCCACATCACATGCAAAACAGCTCTGTAGTACGTGTTATATAATTAGAGTCTTCTCAGCATGTTGGACCCCATAGTGAAAAAACCCAATTGTTCTTGTTCTGTAGAGACTTGAATTGAGAAACTGAATTGAGAGTAGATATTCACCTGGAAAATTTCCCAAAATTAAAATATAAAAAATCCTAAGTTTAGTTTAACTCCAAAAATGTAATTTTTTTCCTTAAAAATCTAAAAATCAGTCCCCTGTTCTCCTTTTTTAACTCTCACCACTTTTACGCTCTCTACTGTCCAGTCAAATTAATAAAATATAAAAAACTGAATCAAACAATGATCAGGGTTTGATCAATAATGTAAAAAAACAATGATCAATAATGTAATGGCTGTAGTGACAGCGTAATTAGATGTAAGCATTTAAAAGTGCAAATTTGCACTAATTTAACAATTATGTAAATATTTGCTAGACATCTGGGTCCTGTGTGTGTGTTGGAAAACAATTTTGCACATAGTCTTGGAAACAAAGTGGACAGGACCTATCCCCACAACACCATAACACACTCATAGCCAATCAGCAATAGGCAGCCTGTTCCTCAGCTGTCACTGCCTGTGTTGCACAGTGTGTATGTTATATTGAGGGTGGAGAAATGAAGGAAGGATGTGTTTGTTTGAGTGTCAATTCTGAATATTAAAAGCCTTTCTCCGAAATATTGTACTGTGCCTTTAAGTAAAATGACATCTAAAGCCGATATTGGGAATATTCTAATAAAACAATGTTTTAATTTTGATGTTTTGATCAGTGTAGCATGTTTCGTTTCTAATGCCACTGTGAGTGTGTCTAACACTTCTCTCCTCCCCCAGGAATGAAGACAGGAGAGAACGTTCTGAAAGACAAACATGTACAAAGATGGATAGCATAGAAGCATCAGAGGAACAGTGAGTTGTCAGCAGCATTATCTATTATTGTACAGGGGCAAAATGTATATGCCATTATAAGCAAGCTTAAGTCATTAGTTTGTACTAAAACAGAAACTCTTGTCTCCTGATTTCTTAAATTAGGCCATTTTGTCAGGTAAGAATGTTCTTGTAGTTCTTGGCTCCTCAGGTTAAGTGTTATTGGGTGAATGTATGAATTGTGAAAATAATAATAAATAACAAAATCAATACATTTCTTGTATTGTTCATACAGTGGCTTCAAAAAGTATTTAGACACTTAAATTACACTTAAAACATATCAATGTGATTACATTCATTAACAAAATATGAAACTAAAGGGTTTGAATTAGGTTAAAGCTCAGTTTTTTAAACAGAGCATTTCATAAAAACAAGGTTTGTCGGTGTGTGCATTACTTTTTGGGCCAGTACAATAAAAAACTAAAATTACTGAGTGCATTTTAAAACAATATCATATCATAAATCATAAAACAATAGATATTTTGTTCAAAATGTGGACATATTGTTTATATAGAATTTTAATGGCATATGTTGAGTGTTTATATTATGGACTGGAAATTACTCTTATAGATCCCCTGTGCAAACCTGCTAATTGTCTTACATTTACTAAAATACATTCATTAAACATACATGACATGTTTACATTACATAATACATTGACCAAAAATGAGCTCGAGATCAGTTGGTTAAAACAAATGTGCAAAAAGGTAAAAGTGAAATTATTGAGAATGTGAAAAAAATTCAAACATTTTGATGTGTGACTTGAGTGTCCAAATAATTTCTGTGGCCCTGTGTTTCTAATCCAGTCTCCTTAATATGCCCTCCCTTTTACATGCACCCTATTTGACACCCAATATAAAGTGTCTGGTTAATTAACACAGGTAGTTGTGATTAGTCGTCTCCTACATTTCCAGGCATCCCACACTGGATGAGGTGATTGCCTGGTCACGGAGCTTTGAGATGATGATGCGCTCTCCTGAGGGGAGGGATATTTTCAGAGAGTTCCTGCGGTCTGAGTACAGCGAGGAAAACCTGATGTTCTGGATTGCCTGTGAGGAATTGAAGAAAGAAACTGACCCGTCAGTTATTGATGAAAAAGCCAGGATTATTTATGAGGACTACGTTTCTATTCTATCACCAAAAGAGGTTAGATTGTGAGATTCTTTGTGTGTGTGTGTGTGTGTGTGTGTGTGTGTGTGTGTGTGTGTGTAAAATCTCATACATTTTTATGTGCCGAATATTCTGACACTTTCTTCTGACATTAAAAACAGGACTTTTTTCCTGATGGGCAAGTCACAGGTTGTTGACGTGTGGTTCTCTTGTGGTTTGGCAGGTCAGCTTGGATTCACGGGTGAGGGAATGCGTCAACCAAAGCCTGGCAGAACCCAGCAGTATGATGTATGAGGAGGCCCAGCTCCAGATCTACACCCTCATGCACAGAGACTCCTTCCCCCGATTCCTCAACTCATCTGTTTACAGAGATCTTCTGAACAGCAAGAGAGCCTGCTTGGACACTTAGCTTTCAGCAAGAACACTTGAGACAAAAACGCCCCAAGGTGCCACTTTTTAAAAGGTGCGATGTTTCTTAAATCGAGAGTGAGTAGTTAAGCAATTCTGAGCATCCACTAGTGACCCTGTTCAGTTCTGTTTAAGTGCCAATATGAGCTGCTCAGGCAACTGTGACACAGGAAAACATGTAGGAAAATGGACCGATCCATAAATCTTACTTTCAGCTCACCTTCTCATTCACCTGCTTTGTCACTTTAAATCTTCAAAGCCTCTCTTTTCTCTCTTGCCGTTTACCTCACTATCACCTGTTTTCTCTCTCTCTCTGTCGCTCTCTTTTTCCTGCTGCCCCTTCCTTTTCATCTTTTAGACCTCCCGTGTCTGAGGACAGCTGGAATTTGTTTTTTAAACTGCAAAACAAATGGATGCGCAGTAGCTAGAAAACACGATCCTTGCATGACACAAGGTTCTGGAATTTACTCCAGTTTGACATTTAAGCCCGGACTACAATGTTTTCGAATTTAAAAAAATGTAAACGTTTTTAATGATGTCACGGGGAGAGAACTTTGTCAAGTTAGCCGTGCCAATAGTTTTTATTTTTAATAAGAAGCTGGGAAGTGTAATCGCCGTCTTGCCGTCACAGTTATCTAACCGAGGAGCATAAGGGCTAGCTAGTGTTGTGATTGGGCAGCTAAATGAATCATGAACATTTCTTTCCGTCTGCAAAGATCACAAGGCCTCGACACTGAATAAGTGCATAAACGCTGCTGACGCTGGTGACAACACAATTTATTGTGTATGTCGCTCCTGGCCCTCCCAGTCCTTCTCCCATAACCGAGAGAAGCACAGGTACGGTACTGTACTGTACAGTTACTGTGGGTCATGGGCTGTAAGCTTCGCTGGATTGAAAGAGAATTGCTTGAAAATAAGTCACCAATGTTCTGGAGGTTCTCAGAAGAACTTAGAATTGTCTTACATGTTAAAGAAATGTATTTTATTAAACAACAGTGTAGTGAACACGATGCCTTGTTTTTGAGAGTTACAATACAGTAGGTCTATTTAAAATAACCAGAGATGACAGAAACTACTCAACTGTGTTTTTTCACAGAGGTTATGGAAGAGTCAGGTTTGGTGTTGGTGTATAATGTCTCTGTGGACTGATTTGTCACGGTTAAATCCAGGGCCTCCGAGTTAAGATGAAAGCTCATGTTTGTTTTTTTGCAAAAATAAGGAGCGGCCTCGGTCATATTTACAGCTCAAAAAAACGTCGGTTATTAAATTTTTGTAATACTTTTTCCAGCATGCGTTTATTTTGTCGCATCATGTACACGTTGCAATACTCAACCCAAATATGATGTGAACTGGTGTGTGTAGCATCGTGTTGAAGATACTATGAAGATGATTCTCCTTCAAAGGTTTAGACTCGGGTCCCTACAAACGACAGTTTTTTTCGCTCTGAGTTGTTGGAATCAAACTTGTATGTTGCTGTTTCATTTTCTAGAAATATATATACTATTGCAATCGCGGTAGCCAGTGCATGAAAACACAATATTTAAAAATACTGGTGTGTTAAATCACTTTCTCACCTTTTAGCTGAGTAGTTCAAGAGTGAATTGCATTTAAACGGACATTTTTGGTCACCATACCCAACCTCAAAGTGTCACTTTCCCTGAAGTGTTGTGCCAATGAATGATCGAACATTTGTTTAGTAAATAATGAGAGTTTGTTTGTTGTTGGGTTTTCTTATTGGTGCTTTGACAGTTAGGTGCCATTCACTCTGCAGGTTTAAAATAAGACCTTTGTCACTTAACCGAGTGCATAAATATACTTCTTTAAAATCGTATTGTATTTGAGCATCAGACAATGTGAGTAGGTCCTTGATTTATGTTCTTTTATGAACAGAAAACAAAAGGTGTTACCTAGTAGTTTACAAACACTTGAACCAAGCGAATCATCACGGGAACTTTGGTTTTCCTGCATTTCTAAAGTGAAATGATGGAATTTCTTGTTTGTTTTAAAGGAAAAATCATGTCATTAAAGAGATGAGCAATAAATCAAAACTGTCTTGCTCTACAAAAGAAAGACCTGCATGACATTTACCGAATCGTTAATTTTTTGGGGGGATCAGAGCTTGACAAAAATTGACAATTTTGAGTAGCATGTTGTTTTAAAATTTTAGGTGTCAACGACCAGTAATGCGCCTGTTTTTTTATTGAATGAAATCATGATGTGTTTATTTAAATGAGAAAAATGTGTGAAATCATATATCTGAAGTGAATTATTTTACAATATTGACCAATAATCGAGGCAAATAAGACAATGAAATTAGTCCAGTATTGTCAGTGGTACAGGATCATTTGTTGATACTGTATACATATCATGAAGCAAAAAATGGTCCGTTACATTTTTTGATGTGACGAGCAGACTATTAAGATTCATCTACTGCCACACTGTTTCTTTTGTAAAGAATTTTTCAGTCAATATCTGTTGATCAACAGAACATTTACCAGACAAAAGATTTAGCATTTTTGCTTTGACATCTTGCACCACTTCATGTATGATTTAAATTCCTGTAAATTCTGATATATTCACGCAAACATTTAGCAAAATTATTGGATTATTATACAGAATTGTACAAGAAAATATTAAAGTTTGTGCCATTTAGGAAGAGCCATGATTGTGAGAGTAGTTATCTGTTTTGATTCAAATTTTGCTGCTAATGTTCTGTCAGATTTTTGGAGTTTTCACTTGATGGCTGTCAAAGCTGTTTATAATGATTTTATCAGCACGGTATGACTTGGAAAACAAATCTTTCTTGCCAAAAGGCTCTTTCTTTAAGAAAGTGAAGTGAAACCTGTGTTATTTTCATTGGTTTCCACTACCTCTCGTTATGCTTCTTTGCCTCATCCAGCTGTCGATGTTAAATGTTTATTTTGATCTACTTGAAGCCTAATACTGTAAATGAGACGTACACAGGTGTACTGAAGGTTTATGAAGAGTAGCATTTTTTGTTTGTTCGTTCTTTGAAGCATAATTATGATATCTTAATTACTCGCAAAGAATTCAGGAAACATCCTATTGAAGGGCTAATCCCATAATGCCTATGCAAATATCCTAATTGTCCTATTGGAATAATTAGTGACTGAGGAATGTCTTCCTAAAACTGGGTGGAACACTGGTTTACATTTGCCCATTTCTGATATTCCTTAGTCACTTGAGTCACTTAACATGTTATATATATATATATATATATATATATATATATATATCCTTCTTGATGGAAAAAGCTACTCAATTAAGATTGAAATAAATTTGTGTTGTGTCTACTGTGGGTGCGTTCTGACATCTTGATAGGTTGCCGTTCACCGATGTAAATGCAAACTATATGTGAGCTACTGGGCATGCTAAGGTTTATTTCAGATTCATCATTGAGTGATGGGAAACTGCAGCGCACAGAACAGGGGAGTTAATTCAGTTATTTGTGAATGAGGTGAGTGTCTATTCTTGTTTTTAAGGGTGCTTCAGTCTTTTTTTTGGAAAGGTTGAAGGGCTACTTTGGGCACTTTAAACACGCTTTCCAAGAACAAGAATATCTACCTCTTGCTTCTGTTTATTCCATTTGCTCAATATAGAAGATTTAGCCTTGAAAAACACGTAGCTTGCTCACATCTTTTTTTTAGACTTTTAGACGCGAAAAGCCACAAAGTTGAACTACAAGGTGTACATTTGAACGTTTTTTCTGAACCTTAAAGTCCTAATCTTTTAGTTTTTTATTGTTCTTCTAAACGAGTTTGCGCCCGAGCAAGGATAAGTTTTTCGGTGGAAGCGCCTAATAAGGACAGCTGATTTGGACCCATTGTTTAAATAATATAGTTGTTTATTCCAATATCTGCTTCGGCAGTGCTGTTACGTGCATGTGGTTGTGTTATGTGCTATAAGGATTGCTGTAATTATGTGGGAAATATTGAAGTACGACTAATTCATTTTGATGACTGCTTGTTGCTATAGTATTGTTGAGTTTGACTTTACATATTATAAATTACTGTAACATTACAACTGTTGGGTATTATAAATAACCTGCCAGTTACAATAGAGCTGTGGGTTTGTAGTTCTAAAACCCAGAAGAGAATTGGCAATTTCTAGAATTAGCATTGGTTCTTGAAGTCTAATCATGTAGCAACTTATTGGAGTGTTCAGACCTACAAATTGAAAATAATGACTGACCTCATTATTGTGATGAGGAAGTCCTGTTACAGTTTTTGCCATGAAGGAAATCTGATGAACTGTTAAATCATTTCAAAGCAGCATAGACAGTTAATCCCAGTCACCTTGAAGTGCCTTAATTGTTTAGGCAATGATCTATGATTTAAATTATAACTAATATCTTTAGGGAAGATTGTGCTGTTCAAAGTCTGTGCTCTTCCCTGGGACAGAATACATGATGCTGAACGTGAGGATGACGTTTGCAGAAAACTATTCCAATCTCAATGTTTGTTATTAAGAGATGGATCTTTTCACCCATTCATTGTCCTCTGTGAGATAAAGTCACGATTGCTTTTTAATTAATACAATAATCACAATGATTACAACGTATGTTAAAGTGTTCTGTGCTTATTATATGTCACATAGTGAAATATCAAAATGTTTTAATCCCATTGGCGGTAATACTACAGACATTTTTCCCACACAGAATACAGCCTTTCACTGATGTTGTTTTCCTTGGATCAGACACAGATCAGACCTTCACTGAAGGCATTCTTTATGAGCTGTGCTCTGATCTGAGTCTTTATTAATGCTGATTTATAAATACTGTCACCTATTTTAATACAGAATATTTCAAAATGTTGTAATATTTATTCATAATTCTGTTGTTTTTAATACCAGAGGACAAACTATAATGCCTTTGTAAAATGTAACTGATAGGAGAAAAAATCTTTTATATTTGGCATGCTTTTGTTATTGAAAATACTGTACAAGTATATTTAGAAGTACTGCAATATGCAGACAATATTATTGAATCTTTTGGAGGAGTTTAAGAAATGGACATTTAATATTAGCAAGTTCTTTACAGATGATGATATTTAAATACAGTATTCACTGCGGGGCTTTCAGAGGGTGGAATGACCTTATAGTAATAAAACAATAATTTACTGTAAGGTGATGTCGTTTAGCTCAAGGATGCCAGTACTGATGTACAAGTTTATTGATATTTAGCCTAAGAGGATGGTTATCTTTCAGACCACATGTACTCCTGCATGAACAATATAAAAAGAGAAAAACATGTATTTGTAGACATCAAATAAAGTGACTTACAATATGGTGCTTTTCTGTCTGTCTGACACCTGATAATATATTGTAATAAATAGCTGAAAAACAAATTAGCAGGGTTGTTTATGGAACGATGTGTAATATGAAGTTATTTTTTACTGTACAAAAAGGGTTCTTTGTAATGGCTTGTTCACAGATTCAACATATCTCCTGGCATTGTAGCACGTTCTGTATGTAATAGTGCTTTTGTCAATTAGTCCAAAAAATACAGGAATAACATAACAGATCATTGGATTCACTTTGTCAACCTCACATGCATGACAGCTGTAGTCCAATAAGGTTTCAGCAAATACAGTCTTCGGTGATTCACATGACCTCTAATGGTTTGTTTAAAATGAAAGGCACAGCAGACTACTTAAATCTGTTTATATGCTTGCAGTGTATTAAACTCTAGGCATCCCTGGGCATCAATATTATAAGCCCTGGAGTGTATTTTAGAGCACTGACATTCTTTTCTGTAATTCACTGCAGAACGTGCCAAAATGATCAACAAATGTTTATATTTGGGAAAACTGTATTCTTAACTGTCCCGATAAAGTCAGAGGTACAGTAAACCACATGAAATGAAAAAGTATTCTTTATTTGTATTCTTTATTTTTTAAATTCAAACTGTTTTGGAGTGAATTTAAGGTTGAAAGATCTCTCTACTTATGGGAGAATTAGAATATGCAAAAATAGAATATGTTCAGATATTCAAATGTATGAATTAAGCCATAAATACAAGCGGTTTTGGCCTTCTTTCATTTATTTAATTTTTGGGACAGTGTTTTCTTCGTCTAAATAGGATTTTAAAAACACGTCCATTACTGTCAGGACTCCCGAGTTTTAACATGCTGGGCTGAAGCATTTGGTGACTGTGATCTTAAATGGTCTTCTGCTCTGGTGCCTTGTGGAAGGCTGAGACCGAGTCTTCTTGGCTCTTGTTGGTGCTCTGCACCTTTAGCCCTGTGACAAAGGTGGAGGAGGCATCTATGCTCTCATACGCCTCTGATGTTCACTGCGGAATAAAAAGGAGAATAAACAAATATAGCTTTGGTTTTTTAATGTTCTAATGTTTTTTTGATATATGCTTCAAGAACTTTTAAGACAAACTTCAAAGATTTTACCTAGGTCACATGGATGTCTGATTGACAAGAGGTGCCCATGGCGATGTTGAGATGACCAATGGCCACTGGAGAAACTCCTCTTCCAAAAGAGCAGGCTCAGTATGGAACTGGAGGAAGTGCTGGAATATGAAGCCATTTACCACTGAACTCCAGGCCTCGCAGCTGGAAGGTGACCACGCCGTTGACAGCCTCGATGAGGTGAACGAGTGCGTTAAGGTGGTCGGAAGCCAGGATAAAGCAATCCCCAGCACAGTAGTTCCCCCAGCGGCCCAGCATAAGGTCCCCATATAAAGAATGGCGCAAGGAGCGGTCAGGTACAAATACAAGATTAAGTTAAGGTTGTTTTCATCACAGCCTGTATGTAAAAGCATTTCCAACTAGTCTATGTAGAGCTACATTAAAACGGTTCATCAAATAACAATTTGTTCACCAAATAACACATTCATTTAGAGAAACATGAGGCTATGGGTGACAATAACCTAATCACTTTTTTTAGAAATGCGAAGTAAATAATATTACTTTAACACAAGTCAGAAACATTATGTTGGCATATTGTACGTATTCACCAAGCAAAACAATGTTTTGTTTGTGTGCTAAAATGTTATAAAGACAGCATTTACCAGTCTTTGTTAACCTGGGGCACCAGGCGACTGTTGGAATTGTAAAGTCATTTGGTGCTGAAAACATCAAATCAAAATGTTTAAAGTCATGTAATACACCCCCTTAATCTGATGCCTCTGCCTGTGTCACCATTCAAGTTTAATAGAAACAACAGAGACATTCTGTATCATCACATCTGTGGTTGGAAACCACATCAATAATTCAACATTGTGTGACTTTCTCTCTGCTGGTACAGGCTGTTGGACTTCAGATACAGTCAGAAATGAGATGAGACAAGAAAACCACATACAAAAAAAGCAAGCCCAGAATCAACAAGTGTTTTAAAAACAATGAAGTATGCAATTGTCATTTCTAGCACCCTTGAAGACAGAAGACTGCATTTGTGCACTCACTCTAGTGTGCTGCAGGCTGGCAATGCATTACATCACTCTGTGGCTGGCTGAATGCATATTTAATGTACATGCGGAGACTGCAGAATCTTACTTGTAGTTAGTTCCTCTCTCAGAATTTTACTGACCATGGGTAAGAGGTAAAAATTTGGCACTACCAAGGAAAGGCGTGAGGGGCATCTGCAGCAGGAGTATGGCAGAATCTGATCGTCTCCGTCAAGATAAATGACATTATCTCTGATGATGTCATATAATTGCAATCTTATTACAACAATCCTTTACTGTAATGGAATTATTTGCGAACTGAACACTAAACTGTAGTATCAGCTGTGCGACCAATACAAGCATCCAGGTTACAAGGATATGTGATACAGCTAAGGGTTGTGCAAACGCGTGAAATGCATTACCCCAAGTATCCGCCAGAGGGCAATATACACCTAAATGAAGTGCCGCTTGTGGAGATCCCCAAAGATGTAGACAAAACAAACAGCTGCTGCAAGTGTCTGCAAGATAAAAAAAAATATTTTGGGACCAGTTAATAAATGTACGGTTTTCTAAGAGCTGTTTTAGTCTGCAGCCTCAGGCAATGGACGTGATCTTTCAAACGGGTCATTTTGTACATTAATTTCACCTTTAACTCATTATAGTTTCTAGTTCTATAACTTTCTTTAAAGTAAATTTATCCTACAAGAAATAACAAGGGGAAAAATGTGTGAAGATTCTAACATGATAAGAAGTGTTTACTATGGAGCTAAAAGTACTACACTACTATGGGTAACTGTAAGCATAGTCAAGTTAGACAAAATGTTTTAAAATAAACAATTATTTAATAGTTAACAGTTAATGAGATCTTTGTGGTATGGTGTGTATGGACGCCATACACACCATGGATGCTGTTCAACCCTGAAACCTGACCTTGCTGAAGACAAAAGACATGATGAAGAAGTTGAGCAGGAAGGTCTCGGAAGCACTACTGCAGTCAAACTCCCAACAACACGAGTGGATGACGCTGCATCTGGCTGAACACTCTAGAAAACACAGGAGGTTTTAGAAAGCAGCTATGTATGTTCCTTTTCAGCAAAAACAAAAGGCTACAACTGAGCACCTCAATACATTTAGCAAAGAATAGTGACAGCTAGCAATGACCAGGCAGAGCTGAAAGACCCAGATGTCTTTGAAGCAGCCTTCATTTAGAAGCACAAATCCAAGACAAGCCGCCAAGAACACAGCCATCATATTCTCAGTCCCTCCATCTCCAAAAAAACAATCTTTCAGTTGATGCGGAAAGCAAAGTGATAATTACATTTTGAATTGAAGGGTGGTTGTTGTGCAGAGCAATGCTGAGTCCCCTACCATCCATTCTTCCATCAGCAGGGCGGGAGTTCACATCACTGTTATTTGTCATCTGAGGGCTGATTAGGCGTCTCATGCTCGTTGTTCACTATTTCTTTGCATTTATGAGCGGGATCACAACTTACTGGCTCCTTGGCAATAAGGCTGACTTGATGTTCTGACTGCTTCTGCACATATTTGTCCCCTGCAACTGGCATCTCTTGTTTTTCATCTTCAACAGAGGCTACCTCCTTCATAGGGCAAATCTAAGATGATGACAAGAATTTTGACGGGACAGTCTGACTCCCCCCGGTGGGACTGAACCGACTCTAAGGCGCTTTGTTTGACTGATTCTTCCAGCTCTGCTGCTGTTTGTGCATCACAGCTTATTGTAATAACAATCTTTACTGTATCACTCTCATCCAGGTGGGCAGAAGGATTCGAGTTGTTCACCAGTACCACAGCAATTCCATCTGAGCAATAATTCTCCTCCAGCTTTTCTAGAGAGATATTATTGTTGTTGGGGTCAGTCAGAGGTTTCTTCCTTATATTATCCTCCTCATTAACTGGTAGAAGGGGTTGATTATCATCAGCTTTGTTTCTGAAGAAATCACACCACCTTGCAAAAGTGGGGCAGATTGGTCCGTGTTGGGACTGAACACATCCTCTGGGGTGAATCTTTCCTCAGCCTTTGGTTTAGATCGTTTATCAGCCGGGCCTGCAAAAGCCACACAGTAGACAAACGGTGCCAAAGACACCAAACAGCATAAGATGTAAGTCTGACTTAAATGAACAATTAAAAAATAGCCTAAATGGAACATAACAAGGCGACATGTGTGAACGGCCCCTAAGTCTACTTTAGACAGATGGACAAAGTTGATTACACAAAACAGATTTGGGCTGTAGGTCAACGATAGGATTCTATTTAATGATATGAAAATACAACAAACAAAATATTGACTTCTAAAGTCAATATATAGCTTTCCTGTAGCTCAGTGGTTATGGCATTAACCACGCCAAGGTCATGGGTTCGATCCCAGGGATTGTACATACTCAAACAATGTATAGTATAATGTATAATGTAACAATGTAAGTCGCTTTGGATAAAAGCATCTAAATGTCAAGCCACTATTGGTAACATCTATTTATTGATTTGTTTGTCTATCACAATAAGGTCTTTGAATTACTTTCATTTGGGGGATTTTCCCAGCAAATATTGATTTTTCATTAATCAGCATAACATGTAATTAATAAAAATGTTTAATCAACTGGCAGCACTAAAGTCAAGCAAATATTCTGTATTATCCGTTTGTTTTAGAAGCACAATCTCCACAAGTCTCCACAATGTAGCCGCAAAGCTGTGTTTGAGTTTAAGGCATAGCTGTCAGACTCTTTCTCAGAGGTCTGGCAGGATGTCACACTCATATCCTACACACACTCACATCAGTGTGACATGTAACTGAGGCAAGACAGCAATACAGTTATTCCACAGTCCATATGCTAGGCTATGTGACAGATCCTTACAGTGATATATCTGGACAGTCTGTTCCCAGAAATGTGAGGATTGCACTGTAGTGAAACGAGGCCAGCTCTTTAATTAAAACGATCAACAATTTTAGCCATGGTTAACCGAAGAGAAAATTAAACATTACACATACAGAAAACACTATACAATGTATTTACTTCTCATGCTATTTAGGTCTTACTATAATATTTACATGTAACTATTTAGTATAGAAATATTAAATACTTTCAAGGTACATTAAAGTATTACTTCAGTTAGTTCAGGGTCTGTTTCTGTCTGTTTCACTGTGTTGTTAGACTTGTTCTGTTTTTGGTCAATACTGACGTGGCAACTCTGTCAGGAACTGTGCTGCTCTTCCTGTAGATCAAAACAGACATATGTCAAAAGACTTTCAGTTGATAAACTTTGGTGCTTTGAGGACAACAGATATATGTTATTTATTAATAGGCAAAGTAAAGACTTTCATATGAAATAAATGAAGCCTCTGGCAAAAGTCAATAAATGGGGCGAGTTAATTTTTGTACCTCACTTCATAAATAGAAGACAGAAACCAGATGTGTTGCTTTTATTGTCTACACCTTTGCTGATGGTACACTATTCTGGGCTACAATCTCACCATGATCGATCGAACATCACATAGAGACGGTAATTAACCAGCTTTATAACAATGAAAAAAACTGTCACTGAGGTGCAGTGGATGCTGAGGGTAGCAGTGGTGGGTGGAGTCTGAGGAAGGAAGAGAGGAAAAACAAACACACATCACAACCATTACATCTTTGTAGACAGATATTTTTTTGTAAATATCCACACTTTAGTCTAAGTGCAACAATACTTTATTGCTGGCTGTCATGCCAGTCTGGTACGAGACACATAAGCACCAAAATTTCCAAGTCATAAAACACCTTTATTACATAAATCAATTTCACATGAGACATCATCTTTTTATGTACAATTTCTACAGCAATTTCATATGAATGCTTCATACCTGCAACATTGTATCACTCACCAAATCAGCAAAAACATCCATAAACAAAGGTGACATGAATTGTTGAATTTATTCTGGTTTGGATCATGATACCGGCCATTGAAGCCCAGATTCCTTTGCGTAAGGTTTGCACAACCTGAGAGCCCATGTTTGCAATAATATGTGCTAAAATACATCATGCTGCTATGCGAGCTACAAATACACGCCACTACCATCATCTATTAGCTTCCCCTGTGTGCAATCACATATTTTGAAGCTGGCTTTACATCCTTCCTCACAGTTGTTTAGTCTTCTTTATCTCCCTGTTACCGACCATAAAAGCAGTGGATTTCTGCTGTGAGAGCTGCAGAGCAGCATGCCCCTGCGCCTGCTTCCCAGCAAGCGGAGAGGAATGGACTGATTTATACTGATGCTGTATGCTCACTGACACCGAGTCATGCGCCCCCACCCTGTGTTCAACGTCAAGAGTGAATATAAACCATAGAAATGTATATAAGCAAGAGAACATGGAAAAGAAAAAGCTATTTCAGAGATTGGGTTTTAAAATTTATAGGCATGGCATCCTATAGGCATTCTATAGTTTTGTGCCATTGACACCTGCAGGGGCACCGCTAGGGTTTCTGGGCCCCCTGGCTAATTTGTACTCCAGGCCCCAAGGCCCTTTCCACCAATTATCTTATCTTCTTGCCACATGTTGCAGCAATTAATATCAATAAGCATTAGAACTATTGCATATTCAGTGACAGACAATAAAGAACAACATTTAAACAGTTTATTAAATTAACTGAAATTATGCATTTATAACTATATACACTGTGCTTTTCTCACAGCAAAATCTTTGATTAGATCTTTGAAAACAAGCCGTCTTGCTAAATCATGTTCAACAGAGAACATGGCTAGACTATTTAGTCTTCCCTTCATTATTATTATTATTATTATTCACAGAGTGAATTATAAGTTTCACACACCAGCACACACACAAACAGCGACAGGATCACTGAACTCCAGAAAAATCTGTTCTATTCGTGAATGAATCATTCAGACTATCAATAGGTTTCTCAAATTAATTGAAATGAAACAACTCAAACGATTGTAGTTAATTGTTGTAGTTGATTTTTTCAAGGTAAACATCGTATCACCAGTCAATATTTGCCATTATTGTAGCATATTCATCAAAGACTGTAACATGCAAAAATAAATAAACTAATTATGAAATTTTATATTTTCAGCCTTTTGTTTTCGTGAGAGCAAAATAAAGAAAATGCTTCCATTATATTTAACGTGTAATACTTAATCGTGCAATATTGCTAATTTATTTATTTTAAATTCATTCATATATTTTTAATTGCAGGTGTATAAACAATACTAAATTTGTCATGTGTTACCAATAGTTTTAACAGAACTTATCAGGCGCGGCCTTTATATTTGCCTCGTACCAATTTTCATAACATTGTAAATCTAAGTATATTACAGGTCTGAGTTTTGTCAAGCATCATAACTTTGCTAATTGAAATTGTTTTGCATACAGGAATATTTGTCACGTCACGTGAACTCCGGTAACCAATCCACGGCCACTCTTCCTGCTGTCCTCTAGCGTCAGTCGAGCTGGGGAAGCCGAGAAGCGATGGCGGAGCACCCGAGCAAAGTTTTGTTACTCTTAATATGCCATTGGATCTGAAGGAGGAAAATAATCTAAAGGACTTTAAACTTTATGGAGTGGTGGTTGTTGATTGATGTGTACGGATGACTGACTCTGGGAAACACTTTAAGCTGTGCTCGAGCGACTTGTGTTTGTTGACGACAGTTTCAGGAGCCGCTGATATTTAGTGAGTGAGTGGGGCTAACACGCTAGCGGTATTCTTTAGCCTGCTATGTTCAACTTTTTTTGACAACTTGTGTGAACTATTTCGAAAATGGTTATAGGGTAGGTGGCTGTTTTGTACAAACAGATAAGTTAACAATATGACTTTGAAGTATCTTAAGTAGTGAAATAGTCGCATTGACATTTAGCTTGATTCATTCGCCTGGAATGTGCAGGTACTTTGCACCTGTAGCCTCATGGCTTAAAAACTTTTGAGAGTTGGCCGGTGGGATTTGTTGTTTTTAATATTTGGACATTTTGTAAAATATTTTGAGCCTGAATTCATGGGCTAAAAAAGTAAACAAAAAAGTTAGAAAAATCCTCTGGCTAATGCAACACGTCTCTTAACCTTTATTATACCGCACTTAACCTTAGTCAGTCTCCATTAATGAAGGGTTCATTTGATATAAAGTGGGATTTGTAAGGAATCCGCTTAGTTTGTTTGACACAGTTTTGTGTAAGCGAGAGATCGGTCTAATTTTTACTCTAATTTGACATCGGGGCACCCTATGGTGACCCTCCAGGCACAGAGACATGGAAGTTCCCCAGGCCGTTTTCCCAAACGGTGAGGGGCGCCTGAGCCTCGAAAACCATGTCTGGACGGAGTCCACTAACTCACGGGCTTGGGCTCATTCTGCTCCCGTGTGTCCCCGCTCGCTTTGGACAGTGGTGTTTGATTACGATGCCAGCGGGGAAGACGAGCTCAGCCTGCGGCGAGGAGACGTGGTGGAGGTCCTGTCTAAGGACGCTGCCATCTCGGGCGACGAAGGGTGGTGGACTGGAAAAATCAACCATCGCGTGGGCATCTTCCCATCTAATTATGTTACTTACCAACCAGCCATTTATAGACTGCCCGCGGGCGGCGCGGTAGGGGCTCGGGAGAGTGACCCGCCTGCCCCGGTTCAGATACCCTTTTCTGAACTTGTTATAGAAGAGATAATCGGCGTCGGTGGCTTTGGAAAAGTTTACCGGGGAACTTGGAAAGATGAGGAGGTTGCAGTGAAGGCAGCTCGACAGGACCCCGACGAGGACATTAAAGCTACTGCAGACAGTGTTAAGCAAGAAGCCAAACTTTTCTCGATGCTGCAACATCCTAATATTATTAAACTGCAGGGGGTGTGTTTGGAGGAGCCCAACCTGTGCCTGGTTATGGAATACGCCCGAGGAGGGACCCTGAACCGTGCCTTGACAGGCAGAAGGATCCCCCCTCACATCCTTGTGAACTGGGCCGTGCAGATCGCCAGAGGCATGCACTATCTCCATGAAGAGGCTGTAGTCCCCATTATCCATCGCGACCTGAAGTCCAGCAACAGTAAGAGAGTTATCATACATTCTGGTGTCATTAATAGGCTCCTTATCTATACCAAGAATTGCAGGTATTTGTTCTACTGTAAAAAGCAGTTTTGGTCATCACATAGGTATTTCCTTTCGCAATTATCATGTTAATTATTAACCCCCCCCTCCTATACTTATCATCCACTGATACTTAAGAAAATCAACCTTTCCCTTATAAGTCTGTGTTTGGGAACGCAATAAAACATTGTGGTTTTTTTCTAGATTTTCTCAGAAAATAAAACTTTGAGTAATAAATTGTATAACTTATGTGATCAACATGTACTCTGCCAACATCTAAATGTGTACTGTGGAATATGAGTTATTTTCCTTTAGCCAAACGCAATTTGACTCTCAAAGGAAACAACTGGCATGTAAAATCTAACTCTAGAAGAAAAGCTATAAAATTGATGGATGCTCTGAGATTGAATGGAGCCTTTGTAGTTAATGTTAAAGACACTGGATCCCTCCAGGTCCTACTGGCAGCAGCACCACCACCAACAGCAGCGCAGCACTCCCCCATCCCAGAATACGATCCAGCCCATAACCCATGGAGTATGAAATAATCAATGCAAATGACACCAGTGGTTTTAAAGAGTAGGCTGGTTTGAAAACAGCATCCACACTTTAATAGTTAGAGTCATTTACTTTTGTAGAGTTTCTTAGTTAAGCATTACACAAACCACAATAAAAATCCTTTAGCAATTGGCTCTCCTTTAGCAATTCAGAAAAGCTGTAGGAATGATGGCTGTTGGGTTTCTGAATGAGTTTGACCTTTAGCAGGTTGTGATGTTGGTATTTTTTAATCAAGTAAATTCAAATACACTAGTGGTTATGTATGTTGTCTTTAGGATGCTCCAACCTCATCTTGGGTATCAAACTAACAGATGTTTACTATTAGTATTTAGTGTGCATGTTTTATTTTAAGCCCGCCATATCCAGTAATATTTCAGACAGTGCTCTTGTCTTATAGCTTCAGGGGATGCTGCATGGCTGCGTTGTTGTAGTGTCATGTTTCTAAGTCATAGATGGAGTTGGGAAAGGCCCAAAACCTTACCTGTCTCTGCTATGCTGCATATAAGTTAACCCAATACCTATAGGTCTTTCAGTTAAGTACAAGTAACTTTTCAACAGAATAGGTTTCTATATTATTGTATATAATTGTAGAACTATGTCTGCCTTTAAACATTTATAACTTAATAGATATATCATTATATGCATTCAGTTGATGACATATCAGGTTTAATATTACAGACTTATTAATTTTGTGGCTTCATTTCATAAGATCATAAAGCAAACTGTTTCTAATGTAGTTGATTTTGTTTTTTACTCATTCCCATTATTTTGACTACTGTGTCATTCATCATTCATGATATTATAGTATTTCCAGAGCTAAGAAAAGACAGCATTCCTCTATCACCAACAGACCTGATGTGGCACCCAGCCCCCATTAGCACAGCACAGCAGATCTACTGTTAACGCAAGTCCGTTTGTTCATCTCTCCACATGATTGCGACAACACTGAAAGCTTGCTGACCTTAATTGAAAAAATAACGTGTGTTTGCTCAGCGTTGCACTCGGGCCACCACCCATCATGAGCCAGACCTTTTCTGCTGTTTTTGGAGGGGGACTTTATCCCCATTCACTTTGTGTCCCATTGTTTAGCAGGTTAAAGGAGGAGAGTGCATTTCTAGAGAGGCACAAACAGGAAAGTCAAATACTACTCCCTTAAAGAAGGTTTTCTTTGGGGCACAAAATCAAATTTTTAAAGTGACTTGCTTTGTATCCACTCTTTCCTAGCTGATCAATGATTATCTTTAAGATATAGCAAACAGTGGGTGAAATGATGTTTTTGTGCCCTAATCTTTTAATACCTCAGTCAAAGGAATGTCGCTAACGAGGGGGCAAAAGCTTAACATAAGTTTGCACAATGGAATGGTCAAGCACTGGTTGCTAGGTGACTGCCAACCCAAGAATGCCACGACTCCTAGGGCTGAAAGGCTTATTTTCATTATTTTTAATCTCCTCAATGGCTGCTGTTTTCTTTCCAAGACAGGGCGCTTCCAGATTGGGGGTATAGAATATTGCAGAACTGTAGCCAGCAGTCCCAGTGAAACATGGCCCCGTGCCACACTTCAGAACTCAGTGTAATTTTGGGCACATGAAATGAAACGTTAAGGAATCTCAAGCATGTGTGCTCTCCAGAATACACAGTCTCGACTGACAGTGTAGAGAACAATAGACTTGTTGGAGGGATAGAGGGACCACGTTGTACACGCTACAGGCAACGGTTATTGTCACATAATCTAAAGGTGATTTTCTGCCCCATAAAGTAGCCACCATAGAAATCTGTGCCAAGGCAAGTACAAAACATGGCGGTAAAGCAGTGCCAGATGGTTTTGAAGAACTGTTGAAGTTTTGAATATTTCAATAGTGTTTAAAAGTGACGTGACGCTACAATATTTTAAAGTACAATCAGCTTTGCCACAGAAAGAGTGGAACTTTTAAAACTTAATTACTAAAATCCGAGCTTTGAGCCAGAGTCTTGAATTCATGGTTTTGGTTGTTTGTAAGTATTATTGGGTGTATTATTTTATTAAGCTATAAATGTTGACAGTGTACTGTAGTTATTTCTTAGACAATTCTTAAACAAATCAAATAGTGCACAAGAACCCAAAGCTGCGATTAACCTGGGAGCATTAAACAGGTGAAACCGGTTTGAAATGGAATCACAGTTTTCATGGTTGTCCTAAAATCAGTTTTGTGGTCAGAAATATTTTTCTTGGGAACTTGCAAGTTTCTGTCTGTTGTTTAAATGACACCTGGAACTCTGTTAATCTATTCATTTATGTAAGGTTTTAAAGAAAAGCAAAACTTTAGATTTGAAAGCAACAAAAACACCATATTCAGTATGTGCTTCCTTTAGTGATGTCATTCTATTACTGTACCTGTAAAAATGTTACATTAAATGTCATACAATGTAACAGTACACAGACACAGGAGTGTAGTCAAGGTCAGATCTCTGCGGTGTAAAGCAGATAATTACTGTACATAGCAAGCTTGGCAACGTTGTTTCATGAAACTTTCATTAAACAAGAAAAAAGTGCTTTGTTGCCCTTTCAGGTGGAAGGGTTAAGGGTTAAAGGTCAGATTACTTGAGAATGTAGTAATCTTCTGTCAGCTGAGGGCTTCCTTTTTATTATATACTAATATTGATAAAGGTCTCCAGATGGATATTTGTCAAGGACAGAACTGGTGAGAAATAATACTACTTCTGACCTCAGGATGTTTCTAACTTCAAAGCAAGCTGGCCTATATTCTCATGTTATTTGTCATTTGGTACGAGACTGTATTGTTAAGCAGAATGAATTGTGTGTCACTTTGAATTCTTCGTGTAGATCTGTGTCCTTGAAGATTCCACTTCATGATAAAGGGTGGAAATAAGATAGGCCTCTTTGCATTCCTGTATTGTTATTTATTGACAAAAATTGCTAAAGGCTCAAACCCAAGCGTGGAGAACATTCCCATCATACCTTGAAATGGCTGATCAGAACAAAGTGGTCACCACCTATTTAAATTCAGTGCATGGTTACTGTAGATTTTGTTTTGTTATTAAGTTTTGGTAAAATCGTGTGCTATTCGATTTATTTTGTGCTAGTGAAAATAATTAAAATGCTTAAGATTTCCTCTGTTTCCTTTCTCTTTAGTTTTATTACTTGAAAAAATTGAAAATGATGACATCGGTCGAAAAACCCTAAAGATTACTGACTTTGGCCTGGCTCGAGAGTGGCACAAAACAACGAAAATGAGTGCAGCTGGAACTTATTCCTGGATGGCTCCCGAGGTCATCAAGTCCTCCCTGTTTTCCAAAGGGAGTGACGTCTGGAGGTAATCTCTTATTTCTGAAGTTAATTGCAGTGTTTGCCACACAAAGCCTACAGTTAAAAGGACTTGGTTATATGAGGTTGGACACGGTGTTATCAGGTGAGCTGCCCTTCATAGGCAGCATGTTAAGGCACGAGTATGCTTAATCTGTTTTATAATGTAGGCAGCATAATTATGTTGCCACTTGAGATACCTAGAAATTAAATTCTTTTTTTAGACTGTAGGGCAGCATCAAACGTATTCTTCACAGAGAAAGGAATCCCAGAATGCATTGCGGTGATATATTTTTTGAACCCAAAAAACATATAGTGTGTAATAGAATTAAAACATTTTTTGTAATTGTAAGCACTCCAGATCAGTTACTTATGACATTACATTTCAGTTACGATGCCGTCTGTGTAGACAGTGGACAGCAAAAAAGCCCACTGGGTTTTGGACCAGAGCTTACACCATACAGAATATGTACTGTTAAGTTGTCAAGTTGTAAATGGCTACAGAATTTGGTTGTTTCCGACTTTCTATTTGACCTATTTGTAAAAGCTAAATATGGGGTTAGGGAATTTTGTTTTAATTTCTGCTTTGCTCAGATATTGCTTACCGCATGCCACCATAGAATTGGTTTCAGCATAACATGAATATTGGCAGTTCCCTTTTCCCCTAACAGTATAACAGCAGAGCATTGTCTCTCACTTTCTGGACATTTAAGTGAGGTAACAGAAGTGGAAATTACTTTTCTTAAGAAACTCTTTTCGAGAAATGTCTTTTTACAAATAATTTTAAGACAAGGAGGGAAATAGTTTACAAAAAGTCTGCTGTGGCATTAATCAAGAAGTTGCTTTTAAGAAAACACTGACCTATGTGCACACTTTAGTTCATAAAAGTAACATTTAGAGGCAAAGTTTCCAACCTGGGTTAAACTGTAGAGGAAATTCACAATCACTATTGTGTCCAATAAGGTCATGGTGGGATGTGGTGGTGTGATTAGTAACACCCTATAGTGCACCATTAGGATATTTTAATCTGTTAGTTCCCTAATCTGTCCTGTTCTTGATCCAGTTATGGCGTCCTGCTTTGGGAATTGCTGACTGGAGAGGTTCCTTACCGTGGCATTGATGGTTTGGCGATTGCCTACGGTGTGGCTGTCAACAAGTTAACCCTTCCCATTCCATCTACCTGTCCCGAGCCTTTCGCCAAGCTCATGGAGGGTAAGTTAATTTGTGCATTAATCTACATTTTCCTTCATGGCAACACCACAACAATTCAGTTACCTTTGACTTGAGAAATTGTGTGACATTTAGGCACTGACAGATGCTTTCCACCTTTTCAACAGTTGCACTATGAGTAAAATACAGCAATAAATTCACTTTTGTCTGCATTGTCATTGTAACGGCTTCAAAGTATAATATTCACAGCGGTTTCAAGGTTGTGTTCTAATATGTTTCCATAGAATGCTGGGAGCAGGATCCCCATATCCGCCCGTCCTTCTCTGCCATCTTGGAGCAGCTGACTGCCATAGAGGAGGCTGTGATGGCCACCATGCCACAAGACTCTTTCCACTCAATGCAGGAGGACTGGAGAGTGGAGATCCAGGAAATGTTTGACGAGCTGCGCACTAAAGAAAAGGTCAGTTTGCTCTCAGTTTGTGAATCCCGGGCGGCAACACAGTAACTGATGAAGAAATTACATGTGCACTATCCTCAGTGCACTATACATAAATTTACATCGTTGTATTTAAATATGTCTGAGTATTGAGTATTGAGATTTGTTTTGCCGTACACACTTTTATCAGATGTGGTCCAGTTTTTTGTGTAGCTGTAGTAGATCCTCTTTACAAAGCAAGCTATTAACAATGAAATGGCCTTAAGTGTTTAATAAAGTTAATATGATAAGCGGCTTCCGGTTTTAGCTACTTATGTTGAAAAGGATTTGTCATCGCGTGATCAAGATTGCCTTTTCCTGCAGGTCAGCTAAAACTCCAATTAGCAATCTTGACTCAGTGCTATTTAAAAATCATCTTTGATCTGTGAAGATTTGCACTATTAAGGTGCGGTCTTGTGACAGACATCTTTTTCTATGCATTACATTTGTAAATAAGCGATTTCTTTAAGTGTGATTATAATCCTAATCATATGCCATATGCAAGTGTGTTTTTTGGCAAAGGGCCACAAAGCCTCTTACAGAAGTTATTCACAAGAGATTAGGCAACACGGCTTTACTCCATGAGGGCAGGAAACTGTTGATTAATGCCTGTCCAGTCTGTCCAGGATTTTTATACGTGTGTGTTAGTAGAGTAGAAATGTCCTTGTATTTGTTCGGCCTACAGTCACCAGCTTCAGATTGTAAATGGTGCTGTTATTTTGTGAATAACTCACTTTCAGGGCTCACGTTATTCGGATGTTTGTGGTGCTTAAGGCTAAAATCAAGAATAAAAGAACGATTCGAGACCAACCATGTTAGACAGAGAGCAATACGAGCTCTGTTTTTTAAGGCCAAAGGAAGCGAGACCGCAGATCATACCGTTGATGTTGTTTTGCTCACGGACATGTGAACAATACAGTTGTGGTTTCACTGTGAATGGCCCTGTTTACATTAAACAGTATTAAGATTGTGTTTTGGTCGATCCGATCACAAATGGACGAGAGAGATATTCTGGTTTACACGTTTTAAAAATGTCTCTTTTGTCCACTTCTGTCCACTTCTGTCCTGATTACTTCAAGGGAAGGGTCTTTGGGTGGGTCCCTCTGCTTTCGTCAGAACACAAGAAGGAGGGTTAAAGTTAATGTGCACTACTATTATGAGCTTTTTTAGAGCCCGTTTACACTTGTATTTAGTGTTGCCAACTTGTGATCCGATCGACCAAAGCATATCTTAATGCTAGGTGTAAACAAGCCCAGTGATTCCAAAAAACCTCGTTTGGCTTGTTTTATAGTACATATCGTGCAAGTCAATTCATGACTGAATGTCGTTTGCACCATCAGGAGCTGCGTTCTCGAGAGGAGCAACTGACACGAGCGGCCCTTCAGCAGAAATCTCACGAGGAGCTCCTGAAGAGGAGAGAACAGCAGCTGGCCGAGCGAGAAATTAATGTTCTGGAGCGGGAACTCAATATTCTTATTTTCCAGCTCAACAAGGACAAGCCCAACGTGAAGAAACGGAAGGGCAAGTTCAAGCGCAGCCGTCTGAAACTCAAAGATGGCAACCGCATCAGCTTACCTTCAGGTTAGAGGCATACAATCATCAGTGACCAAACAGGTTTATTCCACGAGTTTTGCCTGTAGGACTTTCTGCTAATCTTATTTGTATGTGACAGATTTTCAGCATAAGATCACGGTTCAGGCCTCCCCCACGATGGACAAGAGGAGAAGCCTCAACAGCACCAACTCCAGCCCCCCCAGCAGTCCTACGCTGATTCCCCGCCTCCGAGCCATCCAGTGTAAGAGCCCTCTCTGTCATGCGTTTATACAGTTATAGAGGTTATTTTATTCGTTTTGAATTTGTGAGTTAAATACATAAAACACATTGCTAAATGTATCTCGGTTTAGAAGTTTCCTTTTTTTCCAAATTTATCTTAAAGGCAAGTTTCAGCCTCTGTCTTCAGACATTTACGGCCATTTTGCTAAATTAAAGAAATACCCACAATGAGCGGCAAGTCATTTCAGAAGTACAAGAAAATTTAAGTGTTGACAGTGAGAAGTTTTTTATAATCTGTGATTATCAGATACTAGTTGCTGCTTTAAATGCGGTGATGACAAATCATGGAAAGTGTAAGGAAGGAAAATCACACTTGTTAATAAATCCATTTATCTGCAGTTTTCCAAGCACAGTGTGAGACAGCCAAACAAACATTGCTTCCAGTTCATTGCCAATGGTTGGTGAATCCTGTGTCTGTCACACATTTATAACATATTCTTTCCCCTCAGTGAGCCACCCGGGTGACAATAGCCAGAGGGACAGTATGTTTGTGTATCACCAGGATGTGGATATCACAAGCGAGTGTAAACCACCTAGCAGGTTTAGGAAAAAAGGCAAGGACACGGTAGTCCTTTGGGACAGTCAGTGTGTTTCCCAGCCACCATGGTTTTGGCTTTACAAACCTCTCTTATTGATTGTTGTCTTTTGGAAATTGGTTTTTGGCAGTCATAACACACTGCTTGATGCTTATACAGATCTAATAGTGGTTTGTAATCACAGTCAAATTTTCAACAGTGGTTGTAATTTCACTGCCTTTCTGATATTAACCGTTTTGAGAAATGATTTTCTAACACTTTTCATCAGTGATGATTCCATCTGTATATTCTGGGTGGTGGAATCTGCTTTCATTTCCCAGTTCCTTAAAAGGCTTTTGCTGCTGTGCTGTGAAGGACTAATAGATTGAATCTGGCTCTCTGACATCACAGATGTAACCCACTGTGGCTATGGGGACTGTCAGCTGGAGAAAGTTCCTCTTTAAAATTCAGGTTCAAATCTTTGTGTCTTCTTTATCTTTAGTGACCCTGGATGAGAGCAACAGAACATGGGGTCGGAGCACCAATTACAAACCTGAGGAGTTCGATGACGTTAAAAAAGGTTTCAAGAAAAAGGGCCGCACATGGGGACCGAGCTCTGTACAGACTAAGGAAAGGGGAAATTGTGCTGAAAGGTTGGAGAAATAGAAAAACCTTTGAAAAAACATCTTTTTTTTTTTGCAGTTAAAGCACTATTTAGGTTACATTTTAATTATTGGCAAATGCATATAGTTACATGCAGTTTTGTAAGTGTTGTTTGTGCTACCTGTCATTGTCTATAGAGTTCGACCTCTCTCTGATGGAAGCAGTCCCTGGTCTACTAGTCTCATGAAGAGCCAGAAATCTGTTCCATTGGCTGCCTTATTTGCAGAACAGGGTATGTGAGGAAGGCTGAGCTTCCATTTACTACTTTTTTTGTAATCCCTTGATAGTCGTCGCCTGAAACCCATTTAATTCATTGTACATTTTAATGTTGAGGATCCAAAAGTCTAGCACATTAGCACAAATGTCAAAACTTTAACACGTAATTGACCGCACACTATTTGTCAAACATGAATGTTGTACCTCATATTGTGTGGCTTGTTGGGGAGAGGTGATTTATGACCGCTTTTCATTGACTAGTCAGAACATCAAAGGCAACAACCTAGAGTCCTGTGGCGTGCACTTGGCTTTATCCAACTCATTACTCAACCACCACAATAAGTTTTTCCAGTGTTGTGCTCGCCAAGTTTTGCACAGGCAAACACCACTCGCATTTTCATTCGCTAATGTTAAAATCTAGTCTTAAAAATGTTTGCAATTTTAACGAAAACAACTGTTAATTGGCTAACTGTACATAATACTTTACATATACAGTAAGAGATTGTAATAGGTTTAACAAGATTTACATTTAATTTTACGATAAAATGAAGTAAAATGTACCTTTTTTGAAAGCAAAAGGTATGAATTACTGTATATTCTACGATGAAAAAATCTCGGTACTCTTCAACAAGTTTATACATGTACTTTTACAGTGAAATATTGTTAAAACTGTTTTACGCTAAAAATACAAGTCACCATAAAATTTACTATGAAAAACTGTAAAAGGACATTTCTGTTAATTTCTGCATGACTCACATTTGAGATGTGATAAAAATGTTTTATTATTTTTATTACCAGTTATGTACAATAGGGTATTTTGTTACATTTTGATTAAATTGTTTATACCATTATTTTCATGTCACGTTTGTTTCGTATTTGTGTGTATGAGATTATGTACTACCATCTCTATGCAAGTATTATGTCATTTCATTAAATCAACATTTTGTATACTTATATACCAAGCCAAAAATGTGTAAGTGAAATATATGACACAGCTTTTGTAGAATTTTAATAAAATATACAAAACTTTGTCATAATGCAGAAATTTTTGCCACAGTATTTTTCCAGTTTTTAACCACAGTGTTGTTTACATGTTTCATGTGTTTTTCACTGAAGTTTTCTGGCAACCACAGCTGCCAGTTTTTAACCGTAAAAACAACAGATTTTTATTTACAGTTTACCTCTTTCTCAGGAACCGGTAAAGATGAGGCATGTTCTACTGATGGATCTGACAACAAACCAAAGCAACTCAAGTTCCCCAACCAGGTATATATTGATCTACCTCTGTGGAAAGATGAACAGGGGGACACCCTGGGTGGAGGTGGTGGAAGTGAGAGCCAGGATGATCCAACAACATCCGCGAGCTCCACCAGCACGACACCACAGCACACACCCACCAACAGCCTGAAGCGTGCTGCCACACGCCGGCGCACCGACTCTGTTCTCTATGGCTGTGCCTCTATCCTGGCGTCTGTGGCATTAGGCTTTGACTTGAGGGAGGTCTGCAAGGCTACTGCCAATGAAGAAGCGGAGCCACGTGAGGAGAAGAAAAAACGAGAGGGACTTTTTCAACGCGCTACACGTTTCCGCCGCAGCACTAGCCCCCCTGATGGCCGCTCACGGAAGGACGAGGTTACTGCAGGGCCCTTAAACCTGCTCGCCATGTCATCAATTTCTGAGTGCAACTCCACCAAGTGCCTCCTGCAGTCAAATTTTGAGGGGTCTGAGTACAGCCCAGTAAAAGGCTCTCTAGCCAGCAGTTTACAGACACAACACAATCCGGGCGCTAGTTTGAGTGTGGTTACCCCAGCGAGGAGTGATGATCCCTCAACCCCCACACAGGATCATACTTCTGGATCCAACTCTCGGCTTAGGAGAAAGAAGTCCAGTCCTGCTGTGTGGCACAGTGGTAAGTATAGCTTTATTTCATTTGGGCTTAAAGTACATAAAAGTTTATTCTGGTTAGGGATTTTTCTGCGTTGTATGAAATGAATAATGTGGGTCTTTTTGCTTCAGTTAATGGCAACGTTAATTCCCAGGCCAGTCCAGTGGATTCCTCTACAGCTTCCTCCTCAGGAAAGAAGCCTGACAGAGATCCTGCTCAAGAGAAGCAAATCCTCAGTGAATCAGTGTCCAGACCCCGACCACTTTCCCTAAGAAGCAAACCGAACTCCTGGGGCCTTCTAAAGAGTCGCAACAAGAGTTATTCTCTGGGGCACTGCTCTGGGGGGAAGAGTGCCCAAACTTTAGATGTTTTTCCCTCAGAGGTCAAAATTGGTTGCTCGTTATTGGATATGGACACGGAGGGTCAAAAACGAGACTGCACTGTTCCCCTCTGTCGAATACAGAGCACTCCAGGTCGGCCTTCTCTCTTCGAACTGGAGAAAGAGTTTTTGTCTTGAAATAAGCTGCCTTTTTTCCTGGACGCAATCTTAACTTGGAATCTGGTTGTTCTGCTAGACAACTGAAGATTAACATCGTGGCCTTTGATCTACATTTGAGCCATTGCTGCTGGAGTTAATCTGTGGTACTTTTATTTATATTCTGTTTACTTTGATATGTAATTTAAGATGAAGTGACATATATGAAGTAAATGATCAGAATTCCACCGTATGTACAGTAGAAATGCTGGTTCATAGTTTTTATGCCATTTGTAAACTTTTACTCTGAACAACATCTCTCCCATTAGCAACTACTGATTTTTAAAGTATTCAGGCATTTCTGTCATGTAATGTCATATGAAAGACATAAAGAGGGCCCACAGTGTTTGTATAAATTATGTTAGATGTTGGGGTAGTAACTGTTCGTTGATGAAGTAACATACTGTAGCTAATGTGACTGACCACACTAACTAATCAATTCCTAAAACGGGCAGCAATTACCATTGCAATAAAACTTCTGTTTGTTTGATTGGAATAAGTTTTCTTTGAAAGCTGTATTGGAAACCCGCTTCTCTAACTTACAGTTTTATCATGTATTTCAAATCAAACGCATGCAGCTTATGTATGACCTTTTATTAAGATGTCCACATTTGTGGTATTGATGATCTTTGTATTCAGATGTATTTTATGTCATCATGTCTGCCAGAAATGTACTTGCCTGTAGATTATGTACCTATAACGTAAAACATGAATCCAGTATTCCTGAGGTACAAGTTTGAGTAGAAATGTGGTCATTGTCAATCTACTGCCAAAAAAGTGAAAAATGAACAAGAATGCACAACGTTGTTTGTATCTATCAACATTCCTTAAAAATACCCTTGATTTTGTGTTATACTACATTCCTAAAAATACACTAATACATTAAAGGGGGACCAGTAGTAGAGTATTATTATTAACTTTGTTTGTTGAATAGATGACTTTCCACATACAGTATTGAAAAGTACTGCAATTGAATGATTCAGAGTGTGTTAAGTGTGTTTTGGTTTAAAAGATTTCACAGACTGTAACGCTGACCACCAGCATCATCAGATTAAAAAAACAATTGTGTGTTGATGTTTTATAGAAAGAACAAAATGTCCTGGCACTGGAATCTTTATTTTGAATCATGTAATGATTGTTGTTTATTACATTCGTGTTGTTTTTATAAGACATGGTAACATGTTTTCTCACAGGACTGGATTAATAATTTAACTAGTTTAGCTTTATAACTGCACATTAGAATTTACATGAACAATAGACTCAAGAGACATTGTGGTGCCTATTTTTGTCTTACAATGAATATTACTTTTAAGATGAAAAAAGAATATGATGGCTGTTTTTGTAAATACCTTATTGTGTTATTGTTTAAGCACAATCATTTCTCCTGGGGTGAGAGAACTGCAGATCAGACATTCCTGTGCTGTTTCTTTTTGACTGATTTTCAAGGACACACAAGTATCAAAATCTGAGTGGAAGTTAAGCAACAAAAGATTCATGTTTTCACCAAAGTTAACGTTGCCCACATTATCTTTGGATCATGGGTTCCAGATCAGGAGATGGTTTTGAAAATTTGTTACATGGTGCACACACACTGCAATTAGTCTTACGGTTTCTGCTACGTAGTGTATGATGTATGGTGCTCTGTTGTACCCATCCTGTTTTACTTATCTGGTATTTTACCCAGGTGACCAATTTAATGTTAAAAGCTGTGCTGTGCTGTGGTGGACTGATGATGGTTCACCAAACTGGTTATTTGCTCCAGGAGGGCTCCAGGAAAAAAGGGCTGAGCCCACAATCATCTCATTTATAACAAATTCTACTATTTTACTGTACACAAGTGACCAATAAATCCTTTATACAACAGTTAAGTATTGGTTTTCTGTCATATGCATATTTGGTCTAGATTTGTATGTTGTAAATTTGTTGTAAATACTGTCTGTATGTTCCAGGTTTAACAAAAGGTGCTTGTACACAAATTCTGTGAGACAGATGACCATAAACCTTTCCTGTCTGGCGTTTAATTTTCTGTCTTAAACACGTTATTTTTAATAGATTATTTTTAAAGATGACATGTTTATATGTTAAAATGCATGCCTGTTGAGCTACTGTGTATGTGCAGAAACAACTAAAAGCGATTTTAAGTCGAGTTACCCTGTTAACACTGATTTTGTGTCACGTTTCCACTTGGTGTCCACTTTTGTGTCAAGTCCCACAGCAACGTTTCTCTTTACCTGACTAACAGCTGACAGGGGAGCATCCATAAAAGCCAGTGAAAACAATCGTTGTAATTCCTTTTGGGGACACAAAGTGCAGAAATGACAAACAGCTTTAACAAAACTTCGTAACGGCCAAGCCCCAGTCTTGTACGTGGGACCATTGTGAGAGTTTCCAACATTCCACTATGTAGTGTACGTGCATAATTTTCCTGTTTAACAAAGTTCCAGAAGCAGCCACAACCTGCAGACAGATAAAGAAAAGTGTTTAGATGTTACAATCCATAATTTGGAATCAGAAATCTCAAAGAATCTCCTTGGAAACTACATAATCACTCTCATTTTAGCTTAGGGAGGTTGTAATTTAATACGAAGGTGTCTCAAGGGTGCGATCTCTGTCTCGAATGACCACTAGTGTCTTTTTTTGTCATGGTTTTGTCTTTGAACCATCAATGGCTGGTAGGCGAATTGAAAACTGGTCACTGTCAAGTTATGTCAAGTGTTCCCCAAACAATACCAAGTGTTACGTAAGGCTTACCTGTGGGAGACACCAAATGCTCAATCTGTGCTGATGCATTTGCTGGAACTCCGTGCGCTTTTGTGGCCTGTGCGAGGAGTAACGGACACAGCCTGCAGGCAGTAGGTTGTTTTTGGACGCAACCTCGGAATCACAAGCTCCTTGGAGCAACTGTCTGTTTCAAGGACTTCCTGTTCGAAAAGGTGGTGTTGGTGACTCTAGGGTGTAGCACACTGAATTTGACAAGTTTGTGAAGGCATTAGGAGGAGTTTAGAGATAATTATAGTAATTTTAGGGTCTGGGCTCTGAGCCATTTTGAAAAAAACAGCAGCTGAAGTGCAGTTAGCTCTGCATAAGCCAATCTTGCTTGACAAACAATGTAACAATGAATAAAACAAGTGGACCAGATTTGTCAAATATAACAGTGTGCTAAACATTTTCAAATACGCCTTTGGTGACACCATCAATAACTGGAGTATGGCATAATCAATTGTTTTTCAGGAATATTAGCACTATGATTTAAAACGTACATATACCGCACATACAGTACGAACACGCTCACATTGGATTTTGGAGGAGAGGGATGTTACCTTGTCTACCTCATTATGCATTAGGTATATCCTGAATATCAGTTTCTGCAGTTTTGTCACTCGTAGTCTAGTGCCATTTGGTCCTCGCAGTGGTGTTCTCGGAGGTCTGATCTGAACCATGATGCTCTGTCCAGTCACGCTCAGCATTAACTGTGGTGGGCTAAAATGGGCTGTGATAGAGAAAAAGATTTGCCTCTAACTTCCATAGAAATACTGTCATTTGTTTTCTGTTGTGTAACTTTGGGTCATCTTTCATGTCTGTGAACAGCACCACTGGAGCAAAATCAACCATATTACAGACACAACAGAATGTCTTTGTGTTAAAATAAAACAAAATTGGTTTTAAGGCGTCTGTGTTACAGGGTAATTGTACATTTAAGTACTGATTAATATTAATTAACAACATGTACTTACTATAGTACATGTTGCATGGTTGCATGTAAGTATGCATAATTTGCTGTTACTGTTATATTACTATAGAAACTTTATATATCGTGTAACAAAGACACTAAAACAACGTGCTGTCAAACAATTATTAAATTGTAAAGTAGTAATAGTAAAATGAAAATAATTATTGCACAGCTGTTACTTACTATCCCAGTAAGGGTGAAACCTGGAGCTGATGACCCATGATGAATAACCCTCAGCTGATAGAGAACGGACCCTGGCGTAGTACCATTCTCTGGGATCTGATGTCACATGACTCAGGTCACACTGGAGCAACAGGATCCCCTGGCAGTGTTCAGCATTCGTCCACTCCTTGTCTCCATATCTGAAAACACGAAAGGCTATCGCTATGAACATTTCATTAATACCATAATGTGATAGTTCAGCATGACATTTGTGTGGATATTATGTTATTACAATCATGGTTACAAAATAATAAAGCGATTAACAATATTGAAATTGTCCATGAAATAGACAAGAAAGGTATTGTATTGATTATGCAAGCCTACACTTTATGCTGAACAGAATATCTTAGGCCTCGGACAGCCTTTTGTGAGTGTTTCCAGTGCAAGACATTTTGGAAGTCCAAAGAATGGAATTCCACTCCAAGAGGCGCCATATCATCCTGCTGACCTGGGCTACCTTAAAGTACAAATCCAACATTAATTCACATGAACTTTTTGAGCTTTCCACATAATACAATTTGATGAAAGTTACACATTGCCAGACATTACACGAGCACATAGGTGGTTCGTTATTTAAATGCAGGCTAAAAAAGAGATTTTCAGATGATTTTGCATATACTGCAGTTGATTGGATTTTCTAGTCCACATATTATTAATGTAATTACAGTTTAAAAAAAAAAACCCTTAACTAAATAACTTAAGTTCATAACAAAGTTTACCATTTGTGCAGAAAATTATAAACAACATACTGTAGTGTAACCATTGAATTTCAATGCAAAGGCTAAAATCAAAACCTGTTGAACTTACAGTCTGCCCAACACAGAAGGGCTATCCATGCAATCACAGATGCAGCTACTGCAGACATGTTAGCAGATAAAAGTCATTGGGGTAGTTCATCAGAGACCTTTAAACTGTACTCACTTCCTTTTTATCACGTCACAGGATTTTCCATTTTTTTTTAAGAATGGGCAACCTTGCACAACGTAAATAATACACAAATTCTGCACCGTATGTATTTTCATAGTGATAGGTCTAAATACCCCAAAACACCATATGTAGATAAAATGAATATATTTCTTATTCGATTCAATACTAGATATTAGATTAAGAAATGTTTTAAAATGTGAAACATATGTTGACACAAACCCCCACATACACGAAAAAATCATATTTTTATATTTAATTTGATACTGATTTTTTCAATAGTTTGAATTGTACCCTTGTGGACATCACACTCATATCATTCATCAAATACCTTACATGGTCAGTCACCACAGAAGCTGACTAGGAACAAACAGTGGTTGAATGTTACGTCTGAGAGTCAGGTCTTCACTGTGTTCACACCAGCTCATATTGCTCTTAAAAGGAAAGGGAAATACAGGTGCTTTAAAAATTAACTAGGTGTGATGCAAAGGAAAGATCAATTGTGACTTTCATGAAGCTGGAAAACAGTGTAACCATATTTCCTCTTTCAGGTGTGGTTTGAAATGTATCTACCTGCTCATGCCAGTCAGCTACGCTACTCTGACCTTTAATTTTGTTCCGTAGTTCTTTGTTTTAACTTCACTTTTATTGTTAAAAGGACATTTACATGTCTGATACATCGTTTCACGTACACCAAAATGACACTTTCGCAACAACTTCAAAAATAGGCTAAAAACAACCCTTGAGTGTATACAAATTTGCAATATGGGCCCCCTGGCCCTTATTTGTATAAACCAACGAACTTTGGCCTGAAAAGGATGATGACCCCTACTATACACATATTTTGCATTTTGTAGTAAGTAATGTCATGGACGGATAATTATGTCGCACAAGGTAAAACATAAACTGGGGCAACATCGAGTGTCAAGTATCAATGTTTCCTGTGTGTTCACCATGTGGTCATTCTTTTGGAGTGTAACGGCTTCCAAATTGAAGAGGTCAAGACTACTTTTGTTGACCTATGAAACTTAGTTGACCTAGTTACCATGGTTTTATTATCATTCCCTACAGCTGTTTGGACTACCCTTCCCCACTCTCTATTCATCTCCATCTGATTTACCCCCTCTCTTGTGTACTAGCGATGAGCAGCTGTGCGCTTCCTATGACATCATTTCCCTAGAAGAACAAAAGCCACGATTTCCTCACCTTTCTCTAAAGAAAACACTCTCTTTTCCCGGCTTAATGATTTGTGCCCTGCCTGTGCGTCACTGTTCAGAGAAATGACTGCAGAACCGATGAATCATGGCCAAAAAAACCTCCCTAAAAACCACTAAGAAATCTCAACTGAATTTGTTTCGTCTCTTTATTAAAAAGCAACGAAAAGAGCAGCAAAAGTCTTTTGTTTTGATTGGTTTCAAATGATTTGTTATTCATGTGGCAGTGCTGTGATCTCCATAGTCTATGGATTAAAAACAAAAGTTCACAAATTTAAGACTTAATTTGTATGATTGTTCAATAAGCACGATGGATTCAAATCCACTAACAATTTTAAATTGCTTTGTGAATCGAGTTTTTTTTAGCAAGTATCTGAGGAAGAATTTAAGGAATACCTTAACATATAATTTGTATATTTTCCATATGTGCACAACCTCAAAAGGGTTGTTTGATATAATATTACATTTGTGTAGAAAATCAACTGATCAATTGTACAGTTAAGGGTAATTGACATGTATTTCAGTCCCTTATGCTGGTGTGCTAAACGCATTGTAAAATTGAAAATGTACTTTGGAAAAATATTTTCCTAGAAACAATTTGAAGGAAAGAAACAATACTACATAACAACCAATAGAGGGCGGTATAAGGCAAATGGTACAACCTACGTGGTCTCAATTTGTAATGTTTTAAAGTATTATTTATAACCATACTGATCCTTTTGCGTGGTAGAAAATACTTGACGAAATTACAAATAATTAACAGAAGATAAAAGAATAATAGACTATTTAATTACATAAAAAGAATGTCTAAAATAATAATAGACGTTATGTTACAAATTGTAAAACAGCGTAGAGATCAAATAATACTCTAAAAGGTCTCTTTGTTTAGTTGGAACAGTGCCTGTCGGAAGTGTTAAGCTGTTTGCTTGAGGGGTGAGAACAGTCTCCCAATACAATACACCGCAAAGTTCTGCTCAAAGACTGCATAACCGAGCTAAATAGTCAGCTGGTCTAAATCACACGTGTCATTGAGACTTAAGGTACACGAATCTCTAGATGAAGGCTTTAGATTGTGGTGCAGAATGAACAGTCTGTATCTTTTGTATTTTTGTGCAGAAAGAAATAGAAGAATGTAGAATTAATAGAAGAATAAAGAATGTTTCCAACGCCAAATCAGCACACACGTTAATTTTCACATCACCAGCGAAAGATATACTTTTGTTCACCATTTAAATATACGGCGTGCTAACCGTACTCATTTAACACTATCCCATTGTAACGTAAGACAAGCCGGGCCCCGGAAACAGCCAATCACAGAACATGATTGGTCAAGTTTGGGAGTGACGTCATATACCCGCGCTTTGTTTGGAACGTCAGCTAGTTGGCGGGACTCAGGCTCCTGGAAGAGACAGCACTTGTTTTGAGTTGTAAGTTTATAATGTTTTATTTACATTTGCATTATTTATTAGAATCAAAACAGCCCCGAGATTGTTAGTCGGCAAGTGTTTAATGGTAAATGCGCGTTCTTAGTCGGACTTTGACATGTGACAGAAAGCAAATCATGTAGCCAGTTATTGTTACAGGTTATCTGACATTTGCTACATTTCGGGGACACCCCACCTTGATATTCCAATGGCTTAATAAACATATAAACACGTGTTTTAATAAAGATGCAAAACGGTTTGTGTGAAAGTGCGGGAAATGAAAGCGTCAGTAATATTAAAACCATAAGGTTTTTTTTAAGGACTTGTAATGACTCTGTCGTCCTGTCTGCCAGTACAGCTTTATCTTGCTCCGTCACAGCGGGTTTGTTAATGGCTTGATTAATCGAGTTGTCATATATTGCCCAGGTTTTAGTAAATTCACTGTGGTAACCCCGCTTGTTTCTAGAATCACAATGCAGTTTTCAAGCAACAGAAGAAAGAAGCTGATTGGCAGCTCTCAGAATGATCTCTATGATCACTGTCTTCAGTTCTATGGACAGCCTCCCCTGGAGAACATCTCACTGGCAGAGTTTGAAACCTTTGCAGTGGAAAGACTGAAATGTAAGGACAGCTTTGGTCTGAAAGCTGTCATTTATACTGACACACACACACACACACACACACAAGCAAACATTATATTTGCTTGACAATAAGTTACGATAGATATATTATATTTATATATGTAATTTTAATTATATATAATATTAAAGCAAAATAAATGATTGCTTATTTTTTCAGTACTCAAGACTGTGGAGAATCTTGGTGTAAGCTATGTGAAAAACTCTGAGCAGTACACCAAAAAATTAGACGCTGAATTTTCGAATCTGAACTTCCCGCTCAGAACAGAACTGGTAGGCACAGCGCGTCTGCATTTAAACCTATTATACTTAATCTTATTATAGATTCCCTTGCTAAAAATACTGGCATTGAAATAGCCAAGTTTGTGTTTGAAGTCTGCAGTATTTCCTAATTATGATCTATTAATGTAACAGCTGAGTTGATGTAAATGACTTTAAATTATTGCAAGACTTCTGTTTTATAGACCCCTTTCTAAACAATCTGTCCTTATACTTTAGGGTGAGCGTAAGGTTCAAGGAGGGCCATCTGAATATGAGAAAAGAAGAAAAGATCATATCTCTCATTTCATTCTCCGCTTGGCTTATTGCCAGACGTAAGTACTGTTAATGTACAAATCAGGATATTCTCACACAGACTAATTAATTAACATTTGACTTTGTTAATGTGCTGAGATTGCTATTTATTTTCAAGTTTTGAATGTTTATTAGGGCATTGTGGCCTGTCAACGTATATATTATCGTGCATTTATACACTGTATAATATTAGATGAGCCTAAACAGTTAACACTTGCCTGAAAGGTTTTCTGAACATTTATTATCAATGGACGGATTCCAGCTATTTATAGGCAGATTTTAGTATGTACTCTGGTCACACAATAATACGGTGTTGTGTAAATGAAATGCCAGTTTATTTTATTTTAGGGAGGACCTCAGGCGATGGTTTATCCAACAGGAAATGGATCTGTTCCGTTACCGGTTTAGTTGTCTTCCTCCAAAGCACAAGACAGACTTCTTGCATAAAAATAATCTGAAGTATGAGACTGTGAGTCCACTTGACCTATTCATTTTAACCCTTCACCTTTGATGTTACTAGAAACAGTCTAAGTTTAATTTTTTATGTTACATAACTATAAAGCTGTCAGATATTTTTGGCTTATGTCTGCTGCCTTTGGTTGTGAAACAAATGAAGTGTTTAGTGCATGCCCCTGCTAAAGCCGTGATTTCACTTTTTATTGAATTATTTCCCTCAACATGAATCATTGTCACTTCAGAAATGCACAGGGTCCTGTGGAAGTTACAATGGTGCTGTTCATAAATAGTCCTGTAGGGGGCAGTTGTTTTACACTGAAATTGCTGCTCGTCCTTTAAAGCAGCTCTGTCAGTTTTGGTGATAAATGCTTTGTGTTTTGCCAAATGTTGTGCCTTGCCTGTTTGACATACAGTATTAGCTGTTTAATTCTTGTTTATAATTTTCAGGTTAGTGCAGAGGAGAAAAGAAACCTTAAAGACAAGCTCATCAGTTCCAGTTATGGTTTAAGCGGCATCACAGTGGAAGAGTATGATTTCTACAAAGTAAGTTGATATACATATCACATTGTTAATGATATAAAATGACAGAGTTATGAAAATGTATTTCATGCTGTTTTCTGGTAAACTGAATGAGGTTGCTGTAATTATTTCAGCAATTATTTGATTATTATAAGACCTTGACCTTGTCCTAACGATTGTTTATCTGTGGCACAGGTCCCCTTCCAGGATGCCCTGGATTTAGTGCGCTCAAGAAAAGTCTACCTGCAGGCTGGCAATGCTTATATTCCTCACCAAGAGATTGTTACGATTGTACTTAATGACTTCCGCACAAGACTGTCCAAAGCACTTGCTGTAAGTAACTTCTATTATTTTTGGCCCAAAGTTATTGAAGTTATTGACAGTTCCTTAAAGGCAATAAAGGATTTCTCCAGGATTTCTCAGTGTTCCTGTTACACTGACTTTTCATTTTTTGGCACAAATAAAATCTTTGGTTTAGCAATAATTAATATCATAACTTTTCAAAAACAATGAGGGTTTAAAAGATGTGCATGTTTGAGATTACTTGCATTCACGTTGTGTTTCCCTGGCGATGGAGTTGTCTCGTCTGCGATCACCAGAGACTCATTTGGGTGGTATTTTGAAGCCTGGTGTAAAGGAGTGCTGAGCACATTGGATCATTAGAAGAGGATCCTGTCAAATGTATTTGCGTAGCTTAATTGGTAGAGCATTGCAGTAGCAGAACAAAGGTCATGGGTTTGATTCTCAGAGATTACGCATATTTAAAAATATATACTCTAAATGTCTTGTATGTCGTGTTAAGTAAAAGTGTCTGGCAACGTGTAAATATAAACGGTCTTTTAATGTAAAATAAGGTATTATTGGTGGTTGTCACGTCATACAAGATTGATAATCACTTCAGATTAATTCACAACTTGATGACAAAACTGCAAATATGTTGAGCACATATTACTGTCCTAAGATCCAATGTTTTTTTTATTTTTAGAGGCTCAGGGATGGGTTGGGCTGAGAGGGGGCTATTACAGAAATATAGCTGTAGCTCAGTTTGAGTAAACGGGTGGAGGTGCATTAAGGTGGTGTTGGATGACTAGAGAGGTAAAGCGATCTAGAGGTTAGAGCAGTCATAAGATTGTAGTGGAGTGGGCGTTAAAGATGGTGGTTTGGAGAAGCTTCGCTTAGAGTGCTTGATGGCACACACGGAGAAGTCGTGGGTCATTTCCACACTCAGATAGAAATTAAAGGGCGGCTGGAAGACAGAGGAGGTCACAGGGGCGGGCTGTCGGTCAGGAAATCAAAAGCAGCTTTTCTGTGAGCTCCTGCCAGGATTGCTGCCCTCGCCATGGAGGCGTCTCAGTTTTTCCTAAACCTGCCAAGTGGCAGTAAAATGTGCTTCCCTGCGATATGCTATCATGCTTAAAATGCTTGGGATTGTATTTATGCTTTTGAGTCTCTCCCCTTGCATCATCTTTATAACTCATGTAAATGTAATGTGTGCCAGGAGATTCCCAGCAGACAGTCTTTGATGTGGGGTGTGAGCTTGGCAGCACAACCACACATTTTAAAGAATCTACTAATTCAGATCTTTGAATAGACTAATATTATGGTCTGTTCATCAAGTACCTACTCTTAAATATAAATAGGTATTCCTGATAGAGCTTCAAATTGTTTGGTAAAATGTTCTGAACTAATATTTACAGTTAAAGGGGCTGAAAAACCTGTATGACTTTTTGCTTCTGAGGAACAGAAAACAAGATATTTTGAAGTATGTTTCTACCAAACAACATTTGCAGCCATCGACTACCGTTATATGGACACAAAATCAATAGAACATTTTTTCGTCTTTTATCATCATCATCATTTGTGTTCCACGGAAGAAAAAAGTCACACAGGTTTGGAATGACATGAGGGTAAGTAAATGATGGAAAAAAATCACTTTTGTGTGAGCTATCCTATAACCTAAGTATGAATTTTTTAAAATAAATTTTATTAAAAACATTCTGTGAAATGTCAGATGAAGTTGTGTGAGGCTGAAAAAGTAACAGGTTTGTGTTGACAGGTTTTTATAAAATGAGGCACAAAGGCAGCGCTGTACTTATAAATGCAACAAATGTAGTGACACATTCTGAATTCTGAGTGTTGATTCTGCAGAGTCGACATAAAACAAAGCCTTATTGTCATGACAACTACAAAATGTTCAGTGTTGAGTGCAGTGAGGTATGTGCACTGTCTGCGTTGCTGCCCACCAGATGGAATGCACCCAGTTTAAATAAGTAATACAGTTTGCTTATAACTTTCACATTCACACCGATATATAATCGATGTAACATGAGCTGACAGCACTTCTCTTTTGACTGAAGTTTTGCTTCAGTCAAATGAAATGAAGACTTGAGCATTTAGCTGGCATTTCAGTACTGCCTTACAATGTAGGAAAGGACTGAAGACCTTATCACAACAAAGAGTTCAGTCAGTGTGAAAACAGCTAGTTTGTTTTTGTTGAGTTGTAAGTACAGGCGTTTGTGTTGCCTTTGTTGTATACTAAATGAAAATCACAGCAACAACAGTGTGTTACAGGTGTATGTTATTGTAGCGATCGCATTCATGATCATATTTAGCCATAACACGTGGTTGCGACTGTTTATCAAACAGTACACTGGAAATATTTAAATAAGGAAAAACCAAAAAGTGTCCAATAAGATCTCTTTTGTGTGGAGCTATTTTCTTGTGCCATGGACACATGGTCTGCTTTTGCCAGTTCAAAAGATGCATCCAAGACTTTATTTTAAAAACCGCACAGTATAACATTAGACTGAAGGCTGGGGCTGTTTCTGATAAATTACTCAAGTAATAAAGCCTGTGTGAGCGAGTGACAGAGAGAGGAGAGGGAGAAACTGTGAGCGTATGTGATGTGTCTGCTGTGATATATCCGTGAAGACATATCAGAGACATGTGGCGGAGTGATGCAAAACAATGAAGTGTCCCGGTGCTGTTCTGGTGTGACATCGACACCTTTGGGAATGTCTCTTGTCCAATGAGATTCAAGCAACAGAACTAACTATGGTTAAATATACTTTATGGCACATAGTTGGATTTATATAAGACAGACGTGTAGAGAAGTAGCATTTGGGGAGCACTTTATCATGCTTTGAAGAGAAAAGCACTTAAAAGATTTGTATTGCTGTTTTTCTTACATCAAGACTGTGCTAAACAGTTTAGCCATGATCTGATTTAGGTTATATATAAAATAGCACTATAAGTATAAAGTGCTATTTAAATATTTCATTTGGTCTGTGGAACTAGCCGTTAAGGTAATAGCTGCCGGTTTGTCATCTTCAGTCCGTTAATATCCAAAATCCGAATGAGAATTTCTGCTATGGTAAACAATGCAGCAGCCAGTTTAATTGCAGCTATAACAGGAGAAATTAAAATGTGCACAGGATATAGAGAACAATAATAAATCGGACAGCTTTGTGAACTCAGATTACTTAACAACATTAGTCTGCCCAGCTTGGGTTTAATTGGCCATTTTAATTGAACCCGGGGAGCGGTTGTGTTCAGTTGATCACTGGTAAGTGGAGGAGAGACAGGCTCTGTTCATTTAAAGCTGGCATGTAGTCCGCATAAATTTCCTTGCGCTTCTGAGATTGAACACTCTTTGTGTTAGTTTAATACAGAGCCATGTATTGGCGCAATACTGTTTCTGTGTTTTGTCACAACTGAATGCCGCTTGCCTGCTTACTGTGGATATTACGATTGTCAGGAATAGATGGCTGATGCAAAATTAAGAGAGGCTTTTCTCAGCTTGGAAATTATCTTGCAGCCCAGGCAGATATATATAAATATACAGTGTACGTTTATTTGTCAAACACATGCCACTCGTCAAGGAAGGCTGTGAGAGAGTTTTTCCCAGACAGCTGGTGGGATGGGTTTCATTTCGGCAGAATCTTCACTGAGAAAAGTCATTTGAATGATTATTCGTAAACTCTCGTCATGCTGCTCGTCAACAATGTGTTTCCTTCTCAGTATATTGAAACTGTGTTAGCCGATGCATTAATCCATCTCAGATAATGAAAACATATGCTGCCTGCACATTTCCTTTTGGATGGCGTTCCGGATAGCCGACGCTGGAAGAAAAGGAAATGTGTCAATCTTCATCTTCCTGTCGATTCCATAAATCAGTCGAGGAATGAGTCTTTTATGGTACTCTGAATCGTTTCCAGAGAGACCATCTGAAATCAATTGCCTAGTTGGAAATTCTTACACTAGGTGATGTCTGGATGAGGGCATCACCTAATGTGACTCTTTTGCTGTGTGTGTGTGTGTGTGTGTGTGTGTGTGTGCTGTGAACGGCCGTTTAATAAGGCTGACATCCAGCAGGCATTGTTACAGCTGAGCGTTTCTGAAAGCCAATGAGTGCCTGTGCTTGCTGCTTTTGCTTTACATGCTGAGACTGGTTAACTCCATCTTGTTTGACACTTTGTGTTTGTTAAGCAGACTCATTAAGTGGTAGATCTTTAGAAATGGAACTGGAGCTGTGTTGCTCAATCAAAGGCTCAGGTTTGAATCTCAATTCCATTGCCCCTCTTTCTCTCCAGTAATTTACTTTCTCCCTTTACTGTGTTTAATAAAATGCAGAAAGCACATAAATAACCAAAATAGCTTTCTGATGGTAGACAGTGCAATTTCGGAGCTTGTTTTCTTAACTCCTTGAAAAAATTGCCTCAAGTATAAAAGGTTTCCCTGAGAGGGAGGCTGCAACTTCCCAATTGTGATTGGGAAGCGTTGCATCATGTTTGTTTTTTAAAAAACTTTTAGTGGTCACCACCCAGTGGAATGTGGTGAAGCCCAAAGGTAGTCATGTTGAGTTAATTGTGTCCACAGTGAACAAACAGTGAGTGTCAGACATGAGGACATGTGCTTAATCAAAGCTGAGCTGCAGCTTATGTTCCAACATTTAAACAACAAGGGGGAATTACACTTTGAAATATCGCTTTAAAAGTCATCATGGATAAAGCAAATATTCAACACTTAAAACATAAGACCTCTGATATAATGAATCTGTCCACTGACAGTAATTATTATGAGTGTGAGATTATTAAGAATGTTAAGGCCTTTCCCATCTCACTTATTCTTTTCCTGTCATTTTGGTAATGACGTTTGATTAAACTCAGTGTACTTCACTTGCACATTTCCTGTTATTGTGCTTTGTGAAAATGCTCTTTATTGCCGTTTATACTCCAGTGAATGTGAGTATACTTGAAAATAGATTCAATTCGTTGTTTCTTTCTTTACATATTTTTTAGATCATTTATCAGACGGTTTTGCTGATTTGATCATCAACGTTTTATTCTCATTAAACTGAACAAGTCCTTATTAAAAGCCTAAAAACATTGTTAGTTACTTCCCTTCACTGTCTGATCTTTGTGGTTACCTTGAATTGAAGGTAAAACTTCACTGAAGGAGCAGCTTGTTTTTCCACTGAAACAGTAGGAAGCTTCACTGAAAAAAATAGGTACTGTCATGCATGAGTTTTTTATTGCGCTGTGATAATATACTGTAGTTTGCTTTGAGGTAGAAACACCTGGATGTAAGAGTTTGATGTTTGAAATACATAAAACATCAAATTACTTGCATTTATTTGGCTCATGTTTAATTGGCTCTCCTTAAATACTTTGGAAAGGAGTCAAATTTCAACGCGTCTTTTTCTCTTAAGAAACGAAATCTTGAAAATGGAGTCTTTATGTCTTTAGTGTACAATGAAAGTACATGCTTGTAAAAAAAGTACAGCTTTCCTGTAGCTCAGTGGTTAGAGCATGGCGTTAACAACGCCAAGGTCATGGGTTCGATCCCAGGGATTGCACATACTCAATGTATAGTGATCAATGTGTAGTATAATGCAATGTAAGTCGCTTTGGATAAAAGCGTCTGCCAAATGCCTAAATGTAAATGTAAAAAGCTGATAGATTCAGTAGGAGAACGTTCTGCCATCTTTCATGTTGTCTGGTAAATAACAGTAAAATTGTACTAGTGAAGCACTAAAATGAAAAGTCTTGGCCAAAACCAAACACACTGAGCTTAAAAGCAAACCCTAACATGCAAATTTTGTCGTTTAAATTTTAACTGTAGTTCTATTAATGTAATATCTTAAAAGTCATAAAAGTTGTATCCTTGTTTTGTTCAGTTGGCGGAATTAACATAACTAGGCTCCAAGATATAACATGTTATATGTAAAACCTGAAAGGTATCTTGTCCAATCAAAATCAGAGACCAGAACTCATTGTAAAAATGTTTATTTATAATATATGTGGGTATGTGTGCATGCAGTTATGCACTTGTTGTTCAGTGACATGTTGACTTTGTTCCAAATTCAATTCCAAACAGAGCATATGTTCCTTGCTTGACACCCATAATAATTAGAATGCCAACAGCTAACTCAAAATACATCACAAGCTGACTTAGGCCTAATGTAAGCACATATGTGCCTTACAACAACAAAGCGCTTAAGAATATTCAACAAACACACAGAATACATGTTTTCCATCGCAAATGGACATTCTGTTCTTTAGCAACAGATAAGAGAAATCATGTTACTGAAGATGCTTTCTGTGCAAGCATGGCAATATGTCCTTTATAAACATGCTATTAACCTAGGAAATTATTGTGTACAATGAAAGTACATAAGGATTCAGTTCAAAACTTCAAAACAAATATAGCAAATTCAGTCATTAATTGACTATTGTATTTGATTTTGCCTGCATTATTCTTCCATAGACTTAAGCATTGTAATATTTTCCATAAGGTTTCAGCACAAATATACAGGCTGTAAATGTGACATTTTTGCGACTATGTATCGTTCATCATCACCTGCCGTGTACATTAAATCAATTAAACCTGCATCACTTAACATGCATGCTGCTTTTTCTCATGTCGCAATCTTTAGCATGTCGAAAAAGCAGCATGTGAAATGCTGTTAATTGGATGTTAAAGTAACAGTTTCATTTCAGATTTTCAGCCCAGATTTTCATCTTGTTTTCACTTTTGGACAAATTGGTATTTGCTTATTAGTGGCATTTTTGTCAATGTTTTAATTGGTCAGAATGTTGGTGCATCCCCAAGTTGTACCTGTGGTGCTTTTCACATTATCCAAGTGAAAAGACTAATTTCATAACACCCACAGAGAAATTCATTTATCAGCGCTTCAAGCTGAGTGGCTGTTGGTTCTTCCGTTTAATTTGAGGTCTTTCTTTTTATCACCGGATTGTGAAATATTACCTGGTCGCTGGCCATCACACACTTTTTAGAAAGCAGACTCGACCTAATTGGGTGTCACTGAGGAGGGGAAAAGTTCTTTCACTCTGCCTGCCAACAATTCAATTGGAGCTGTCAATCTTAAGGCTGGTTGTAACGCCATAGCTGGTGTGTCTGGTTGGGTTACAAAGGTGCGATGGACGGATGGATGAACACATACGGAAGAGCATTGTACTGGTGAGCTCTAAATCACGCTGGGTCCTTCCTTATCCAAAAGCCATCTTGACCAGATCATTTTTTTTCTCTTGTCTTCTTAAGTGATTAATGAGCAAGCCTGGCTGTTGTGTGTCCAATTGAAGGACTGATGCAGTTGGCTCTTTATTATCTAATCAATGAGGAGGGACTCTGATAACAAGTTGAGTCAAAGCTTGTGAATTGGCTTGATTTACCCGCTTTCTAAAGCTGTTTCTCACCAGCAAGTCAAGCCCAACATTTAGCTGTACAAATTGACTTTTAAAAAAGGCTTAAGACTTAACAAATATCTCAATTAAGCTAAGCACTTAAATGAAATGAATCAGTTGGCTTGTAAATTAACTTAAAGGAACTTTGTTGTTTATTATATATCGTTCTGATAATAAAGTCTGGTTGTGCATGAAGCAGCAAATTATAACAGGATTATTAATGGGTGGATAAATGTACTTTATTGATTACAAAAGGAAAATTTAGTGCACCGATCAAATGAAGGGCTCTAGACTTACAAATTACAGCCATAAGATCTAAGAAGTTTATCTAGAACCTGATTTGGTAGCTTTGTGAGTGTCAGAGGTTTTTTTAAAATGAAAATCAGACAAATCCAATAATAATAGTGAGTGATATTGTATTGCACAAATAAGTGGTGCAACATTTATAACACTTGGTAAATATTTATTGATTTTTTTAGTTGGCTGTGCAGCACATTAATATAAATAAAAACAGTACATTTTTGTGATATAGTTTGAATTTAAGGCAGGTAAAGAGTGCTAGGCTCTCCATTTGGCTGTTCAAATTATTGGCTCACACTGTGTGGTATGTATTTTGGATAGTGCTGTGTTTTTGGTGTTTCTTATATACAACAGGAAATGGAGGCACATAATCAAAAAGATTTGGGCAATTTTGTAGTCCCTCTAGAGAGACATCAATTCAACCAAAATTCTGTTGCACCAGCAGGAAAAAATGGATGCAAATTATGCTGCATGATGGCTTTCAGCAGAAATAGGAATAGAGGCCAGTGGCTAAAGGTCCTCCAAGACCATCAAGCACTGTAAAGAGAATATGTAATTAAACACATCTCGGATCCCCTTTATCTAACATTAACAAAGTTCTACCGTACCCACAAGTTCAAAGTCCAGTGGTCCTCAGCAGTTGATTTATGAATGTGTAATTCTAGGCAGGAGATCTCTCCTGCTCTGCCAAACGTCCTGATGAATGCAGTAGGAGAGAGATGACCTCCTCACGGGAAGCAGATAACAAGATTGATTTGGGTTCCTTGTGGCAAGTCCTGCCTGTGATGTAATGATGTGACCGCTCCACGCATTTATCAGCGCTCGGCTTGTAGTCCTGTCTTTAGCATCTCCTCTCTTGTTGACATGCAGAGCAACGAGTGCTTTAAGTTGTTTTCGCTTTAGGGAAGATGGAGCCTTTAGGGCATGTTTTGTAGAAACAAACAAACAGCCACTCAGTACAAAAGCGATAATCATTTTATAGATGTGTAGGATATTGCGCCATCGCAACGGAACGCCTTGCAGATATATCGAGGGCTTTACTTGCATGATAATTTTCCATTTTTAAGCAAGTTGCCTGTATGGTACCTGCAAATTAATGGCGGTAATTATAAAATCATGATGTCTGGGTGCTTACGAATTAGTCTTTAAATGAGGTTAAAGATGAATATTTCTCTGTGGAAATAATAAACACGTGTAAATGAGTGGTCGGAGATTTAATATAACAGTCATCAACCAATTTTATGTTTGTGCATTATGATTTTATGCATGCTAAATTATAAAAGGGCCTTTTCATTATATGTTAATGAGCTTGCGTGAGTTACATTTTTTTGTAGTCATTTTAAAGTGATTTGTCCATTATAAAGCTTTGATGATGTTAACGCGGCACATGATGGATCATTACAGAGAGAGATTGGTGGCAGAAGTGCAACATTAGGCCTTTTTCTTTTCGTGGAGGTGACATGTCTCCAGGAAGACCGTTTCACACACTCGCTGTGCCTCTCAACACCGCCCACTTGTGAAACGCAGTTGTCGCTTCACTTTTCCAATTTTCCTCTCAGAAAAAGCCAGGGCTTCTGAAAGCCACTTGGATATAAATATTTTAGGGTTGTAATTATTTGAGATGGAGGCATTGATGTTTAAATATTAAAGGCTGCTTCTCTCAGTACGCTATGACAGTATTTAGAGGATCTCTCAAACAATCTTATTGTGCGAGCTCTCCGGCGACTGTCAGAGCATCAGATTATTGCTCCAGTGTGGAGAGGTAATTTTATTTTCAGTTGTTGTATTAGCATCCGTGAATGTCTTCATTTCTTGTTTGACCTGCATGCTTGACGTTTATTCACACTTCAGCGTTTATTGTAAATAAAGGTGCAGTTTGCTGATGATAGTTAATTTATTATTGTGATAATGCTTGTTATATTTCATACTGCTTAAATGATCATTACTGTAAAGCGCAGCGCTGATTGTAACCAAAACCTGTTAGCTTGTCGAGCTTAGAAATGCATTGACTTGTTTATGTGGGGTCAACCTAATTTGTTCTATGACCTTTTGTTATTTAAAGACCTTTAGCTTCCTGGTGTTAAACCTAAATGGTACTACAGGCTCTCTGTGTTTGCTTTTTGTTTGTTTTTGATGAGTGGACATGGCAGATGGGTATCCTGGGAAATGTGGAATTGACCTCCAGTGAGACGTAACCTTTGAGTTTGTCAGACTGCTTTGGTCTCTTCATTTCTCTGGTACTTTGGGCAGCTGAATGATCTTGACTTGATGTATGAGCAGATCCGCAGTGTAAGGGAACTGAAATTGGATCTGCATTTGCTTTTCATATCTCACTGAATACTTATAAGGGCAGGAAGAGATGATCCTGGAAAAGCTCTCTAAGTGGAGACAGACACACAGGGTGTTTTTTTTGTTTGTTTTAACGTGTATTTTAGAGCATACTAGAGAGCGACAGGAAGTTATGGGACAGAAACAGGAACTGCTGTGCCATATGTCAAATTGCAGCCCATAAGGTCATGTGTCTGACCTTAGAGGCTTTTGTGGTTAACAGAGAATTTTATTAAATGTAAATCATTGTTAATAGTGAATGGTTTAATATGTTATGATTGATCTTATTGAGTGCACCATCCCTACATATATATATTGAAAAAAACATCTGGCTTGTCTTTGTTTTATTTTTTTTTGAGTCATGAGTGTTGCATTTGTAAGATAACGTACACGTGTGAGGCAGAGACTAATATCCTAAAGAGAGGCAAACCACTGTATTGACTTTTGGAAAGGTATCATTGAAATCAGGTGCACGTTACACGCCACCAACAGCAAACGTTACAGCACACCACCACTCACATCCACATCTGGGGTGTTGCTAAGAGGTCTGGGGTTTATCTGTCAAGTTATAACCAGGTGACTATATACGGTATGATTATATATAAATCAAGTATATAATCAGTCAAGGTGAGAGGAATGTTTGGTGATGAGATGTTATCTTTATGTAGGTCCACAGGTTTTGTCATGCCTCTATATAAGAGAAACGCCCTCTGATACGAGCGTCCAGATAACAGCGAGGGTCCCCTTACAAATACGTGAAAGTTACAAACACCTTGAAGTGTTGATAAGGAATTGTTTTGAGAAATACTTACTGGATCCTGTCTGGAATGTCAGAGTGATCTATGCAGACCAAAGGGATTGTAAATGATTCTGCAGCATGCATCAATTCGCAGCAGTCAGGCTGCTGCAGGGTCTGACACGTTTTAACGCCAACTCGGCAACTCCACCATTGTCCCCGAGCTCCAGTGAATTTGCATCGAATGACATTTTGGTATAATGCTAACAAGAGAACCGATGTTTTCAATCAATCAGCTGGTGAAAGGCTTTCAACCTTTGAAGTCAGCACAGGTATTCTGTTGAAAGTGCCTGAGATTATTGTGCTTAGGCTGCAAGTGTGCTGCTGGTCACCAAGGTTACGCTTGAATTATGTCTGCGTCTGTCTCAAAGACCCTGCAAAGCTTATTAAGATGTACAGCTTGTAATTTTGGAGTTTGCCTTTGGGTTAAAGTTTTACTGTTGAGGCAGCTTGTGTAATGAAGTCATTGCAAAGTAATGATTTAATAAGAGAGTGTTTGTTTAATGTCTAGCGTGCTGAATCAGTTTCCAGTGTTCATCTGGATCTGTGTCCTCCAGGCTTCTTGCCAGGATAGAGATGTGCTGGGCTCTCTTAGCTCACCTGTCAGTGCATCCAGCAGAATATTCCCATCCAAATGCTGTTAGAGCTGGACGGGTATGAGTGAGCTCTCCAGATTATGTATTGGGCTGTGTTTCATATCAGATTCCTGGAAAGTGTTTCACTTTTCTGTTTTTTTTAGTTTATATTTTTGTGATTTAAAGCAACACGTAATAGTAAACTTTGAGCTGGTAGTTGAATGGATGATGGATCTGCAAAGTTTTTATATTCTCTTGAAAAAGAAAGTTACAGATTTCAGGAAATCATATTTTTCTCATGCCCCAGGTCCCAACCTCCATGTTCAGATCAGTAGTCTAAGAACAGTTGTCCCCAATCCTGTCTACAGAAAAGTTAATTAGCAATCGTTAATTATCATTCCTCCATGCCTAACTCTAAAACACCACAATATTTCAACAGGAATGATGTACTTAGAGTTTGAATGAATAACTGAGTAAATTCTTAAGTGAAAGTGACCTACTCATCAGAATATGGTAACCCATACCTGAAATGTGACCTCTGCCCTGAAATTTAGCCCATCACTGGTGATGAGTGAACACACACTGCAAGTCGTGAACACACACACCCGGAGCAGTGGGCAGCACTACTACTGCGCCCGGGGAGCAATTTGGGGTTAGGTGCCTTGCTCAAGGGCACTTCAGTTGCAACCCCCCAGTGCTGGAATCGAACTAGCAACCTTCTGATTACTAGCCCAACTCACTAACCAGTAGGCCACAACTGCCCTACGTAACTGCCCTATGTGTAATACTATTCTAATAGTATTACACATTTTAACTGTGTGTACTTTATAGTTGGAGGAGAGAGAAGCATCTCTCTTTTTAAAACATTTGTGTCAACCCTGTTACATTCTAAATGTTTGAAGTTATATTTAGTGCATAAAGTCCAATTTTGGTCTTAGCTAGCAAATATCACTTATTTTTAAAATACAAATAGATATGAACTATTAAACGAGACAAAACAATTATAACTGTGAACATAATGTACCCATAAAGACTAAACAAAAAATATATTTTTGTATCTTTTTAATGTGTAAAAAAGCATTGTAAAACATTGTCATTGAAAATGCTCTCATTTTCAGTTAACTTTATACCGCAACACATAATTTGACGTAGATATTTTAGATATATTATATTATAACGTAGATTCTTTCTCTTATAACCTGAACACAATCTGTCTTGACACCCAAGCTGCATCTCTGTATCTTTGTTGGCCAGATTCTCCTCAGTGGTTTCAGTTAATCTTGTTGGTTTTGGTATTGCAGATTGCTTATCACAACTCTGATGTCTCCAGCAACAAAGAGGAGATGACTTTTGCTGCCTCGTTCCAGACTATGTTAATCCAGCACTCAATATGGCCTATCTGGGGATTTATGAAGGCAACAGTAGGCTTTCTGAATTACGGCTTTAGACTGATCCATCTTCAATAATGTGTGGAAGAGTCTGCTCAATATGTTATCATCAAATCCAAACATTTAAAGATCAGATTGTGGTTGTTCAGCATGTAAGCAGCTTGTGGTCTGAACGGAATAGCCCGTCTGTTCATTTTAACATTATTTTGTTTGCTGGTTTATGAGTTTTCCGAATTGCAGGATTAAAGGTCTAAGCGCTTTGTTTCATCACTGACCCTTCCAAGGTCTTCGTGTTCCTTTTCCCCGAATGTTTTCACCGTGCCGCATAAAGTCTTTCAGAACTTTTGGAACTTTGAAATTAAGCCATTCTCTCATGTGGTAACCCATGTGATTTCTTTATAAGGCATGCTCAGAGTTCCTCTCAGTAATGTACTGTTCTAAGCCGCTTATGAAATTGCGTGAAATGGCAGTCGTCCAAATGCTCCCCTTTAAACCCAAAGCAGAGTTTAATTTGAGAGTGTGAATTCTAATGCAAGTTGTAGCGTCTCGGAATGTTCAGAGCGTCTGCTTCAACACTCTTTGTGAAGTTATTCCATTCCCAAGCCTGTGAAAATCTCATTGGTGATGTTTACATTGACACCACCGGCACACAGCATATATTAATAGTGCTCCTGTGGCTCAGTTGGTAGATCATTGTGTTAGCAGTGCAAAGGCTGTGGGTTCGATTCACAGGGACTCAAGTAAATTGTATAGCTTGAATGCAAAAGTCGCTTTGGATAAAAGCGTCTTTCAAATGCGTAAATGTTAATGACATAAGCTATACATGGACCTAATCTTGTTGCATTGACTTCTCGCTCTCCCAGTGTAGTGTGTTTGACTATGCCTTTCCTCTCCATTAAAGATCACTAGTTTGCCTTTTAAACATGTAGCCGACAGCCTAGAGATTGCCTGAGCAGTTGGCACTTTTGCTAACAAGACAAAATCCAGAGTGTCTAGCTGTTCCTCAGAGTCGAACATTCCTCCGTAGGACCTAAATGATGCCAATTAGTCGGATCGTCTTCACACCATTTTGCATCGCCTCTAGCAGTGTGCGCAGGGCTGTCCAGGAGTTAAAGTGCCTGATGGGCATGACTCTCAATTATGTCTTGTGTGTTGCATCACAGTTGAATCGCCATCTGGACTTGTCTGCTCATTAGCTTTTCCTGTCCGGACGATTTCACGTTTTCTGTTGCCAGCAACTGAATCAGCCGGACATTAAATGCATGTTGAGAGATGTGGCTTGTTTTTGTTACAAAAAAGCTGTTATTGTTTGTATTTTTGAACTATTTGTAGTGCGGTTGTCATGGTACCAAATTTCAATCGTCAACAAAGTGTTGGTTTTGTCCCAATTGTGTACAGGAATTTACAGCATAACTGTCTTTTATATTATACATTTACATTTACATTACATTACAACGGGAAGCAACTTGCAGTGCATTCAAACTATACATTTTATTAGTGTGTGTGTGCGCGCACACATGCACTGCCTGGGGATCGAACCCACAACCTTTGTGCTGCTAACGCAATGCTCTAACAGGTGAGCCTTAGGAACACTGTACGTGTTTATTATATATATAGACAATATGGTATCTATAGTTTGTTATTAATACCTTTCTAAAACATGCATGCTATAGAATATAATACTTTAGAAAGACTGGAATTGTTACTTTTTTACTTATGCATCAGCTTGATAGTAAAGTACCTATGCTTTTGACATGCCTACCTAAAAGGACTTTGTTTGTTTTCTGCAGGCACTGACTTTGAGCAAATGTACTGCAGTATGCTGAAATATAGATGTGCTTATAGAGTCATTGCTTTGCTTTAGCTCTTTCACTTCAGACAGATAAGCGCAAAGAGCAAATTCATTTTCATTTTTAAGCTTTAAGCTTAAAGTTGACATGCTTGAACGGGTTATTTTCTGTCACTGTAGACTGTTAGCTGGTGATGTTTCCAAATAAACAGAAAGCTAGCACATATGCTGTGTTTCTATATGAAATGACACGTTGAAGAGCATTTGTTGAAACTGGAGTAGGGATGTACTTGCATTACCTGCTTTGTCCTGATGGGGGAGTTGTCTTTCCAAATTGTTGTTGTTTTTCTCAAATAGCAAATTTCTCTAGTAATGTGTCTTAAGAAACCAACGTGATAATCGGTTAAAAAGGAAATCTTACCATACTTTCCACGAAGTGTTTAATCATTAATTTGATGTGCACATTGTGTTTTTGAATTGCTCTAGTCAAGTAACCAACAAATTGGGAAATTAGGAAATGAACAAATTAGCATCTCACTTTAATGGCGCTGATGTGAATTCAGATGTGGTATTTTTCTCGTTAGGATGCCTTTTAATTTTTATTTTTAAAAAGGATGATGATGCTGCTGTAATTATCTCTCCATGGAATAATGTTTTTACCATTTTTTTCTTTTGTCATTGTATGATGTCTTTATTCGGTATGGCAACACTATAACAAATGGCACATATTTAATGCAGATGGAAGGATGGTACGGATATGTTTAGTGGTGCATAAATGTACTATTAATGCGTCTTACTATTTTTGCTAGAACCAAACATATTCATCAATCATATATTAGTCATGTCTTTTCCTTTCGGTCTGATCGTACTACAAATGCAATTTATGTGTTTACGTTGTAGCATGTAATAAATTGCTGCTATTATTATTGTCTTATGATTGGATATTTCTTTGACAAATCTGAATCACATTCTGTGTAGCTTGAGGTGGAATGTAAATCTGATGTCATAAATATGTCACTCTCATAAGGTGGAGGAAATATATATTTTAGACTATTGCGTTTTTTGTGTGTCTGTGAGAAGGTGAAATTCTGTAGCATGAGGTAAATGCAATCATTTCCATTTGTATGAAATCCAAACTTAGAACAAACGAATTATATTTTTGACCTAAGCAAATTCTAATGCAAAATATTCAGGAACAAGCAAGTAACTATCGCAGTATATTACAGTTGTAAATAGCTATACCCTAAGTATGATGAATTGCAATATTATCATATTGTCACCCACACACCAAAAATGATACCATATGATCAGCTTTCTGCTACACTGATACAGTTATTTGAGTTATTTCCATTACAGGAGTTTTTTTCTAGGGGATATGCTGAGTATGTGAAGCGATAGGTGCGATGGTGAGAATCAGATCAGGTCCTGTCTGCCCCCCCCCTCTGTGTTTCTGTATACCTGACGGACTCGACTGAAAGTGACTGTCATGCTCATGAATGGTCAGAATTAGCCCATCTCGGGCCGCCTGTGTGATGTTCCCTATCTCTCTGCTGGCTCTCAGCAGCGCTGCATGCTGACCCTCAGCACGACGGCCCACTGTGCCACTTACCTGCTTCTAACTTCCATTTCCTGCCAATTATCTGGATCACCAACACGGCAGTTGTGGAGTAATGACTCCTCCTCCTTGTTCTCCGTGCCGTTAGCGGAGCGTCGTGGCTGATGTGTGTATCTGTAATGGCTTCTCGTGGCCGTGGAGGACAGATAGGAGACATTACCGGGACTGTCTCATTAAATGACCATGAAATTGAAAGCTGCTTCCCAACTGACAAAGACGTGCTGGGCTTTTATCTCAGACTTTTGGAGATTTGTTGGTTGCTTATTTTTCCACATGACTGAGCTTGTGTGGGTCTCTGATAAATGTAACGTTTTATTCAGATAAATCCGGTAATGCTGTGATTGATATTTGATACATTAATGAAACAGTGTTGTGTAGTTGGAGATGAACAGGAAAATGTTTGTTTTTAAAAGGTTTGTGTCGCAGTGGTCGTTGGACTGGAAAGTGTGCTGCCCACGCTGCGGTTTCTTGCCGTTTTTACAGCTTTATCATCCTCAGACCTTCTCATCTCTTCATCATTGTCTCAGTTTTGCTTCAGTTAACAGATTTCCTGCCACTTCATAAACTAGATTTATGTTTTTGTGGTAGAGATATTTAAAAACATGGGGTCTCGTTTACTAACCAGACGTAAACCCTGTTCGGACACATAAACTCAGAAATCATGATTCATTTGTAGTTTTATACTTTTTGTAGCCAATATTGTGTAAAGTAAAGTATTGTGTACTTTTTGGTGTAAAAACCTTTTCTGTGCAACATCAGAGCAATTGTAAAGACCTTCACAATTTGTTATTTTTTAAAAGATTATATTACCTGAAAATGTAGTTAAGGTTTACAATTTTCATTTCTTTTTGTGTTTTTTCCAGTATACGAATAATACGTTTCATGCGCACCTTTTAGTACATTTTATTGCCTTAAGGAAAAGACAAATGATCTGTTATGCCTTTCTGATAAATTCATAGCTCATAGGGACCTGTTATTGACCTTTCAGATTTATCTTTATTGGTGCGCTGTAAATGACTTTAACCTTTGACCCTGGCAAATGATTTTTTTTATGTAGATGACCGCACGATCTCTGCCAGCGGTGCAGTCTGATGAACGACTCCAGCCTCTTCTGAACCACCTCAGGTAATTGTCATATCTGCTGCTGTAAAACTATATTCATTATTGCATTGAGCTAATTACATAATATATTTAGAAAGAGAGAGAGAGAGAGAGAGAGAGAGAGAGAGAGAGAGAGAGAGAGAGAGAGACAGACACTGAGAGACTTAGAGAGAGAGTCTGATAGACACTGATTATATTTTATCCACATGAAACCTACAAGTGGCTTTTTTTCTTTTTAAAGATGTTAAAAAAACCTTTGTCCCACAACATGCCCACAATAATCCTTATTTGTTGTTTTGCCATTTTCTTGGCTTACTGAGGACAAATAGTCCACTTACGGGCAAACAGCATGCAAAGTGACTGTTTTTGTTTATCTTTGACAGTCTGTCATTCAGTTTCTCTCATTAATGGCCTGAGCATGGTCACATTATGATGCACTGAGGGTCCCCCGTGTGTGGACCTGCCTTGCTTTTTGGCAGCAGCCCAGCAGGGATACCGCTGTAGATTACAGCCAGCCTCCCCATCATTGGCCAGCGCATGCACAGGCATTTGAGTACCTCCGCTTGCTTGCAGTAAAGGGGAACAATGGCAGCATTCCCAGCAGTCAATTCATTTGCTTTTTGATGGACTGTGAATGAGAGCATTTTAATTGGATATGTCTTTAGAGGCTGTGTCTGCAGATGATTGGCTGGAAGTCTCCTCTCTCTCTTTTGTTATCGCTGGACTGGCCAGATAAGAGGTACAAAGGGCCAACGTGGACCCTGAACAGTCAGGGAATGTCCCAAGCTGCGAATTTAGAGGAATGGAAGAGCGGGGCCTGGCAGGGCTTTAATTATTTATATCACACCCTCAGCGGATGCAGCACTGTTTGGTAGAACTAGACCAAAAGCAGTCTGTTGCTGTGCACAGATCTCTTTCAGTTATGAGCTGGAAATCTCAAATGTTTTGGAGTATTTGCCCTTCTTATGATTGCACCACATCTTGCGCCGGATGTCATTGAAGTATTTTTGAATTTTAAACTGAGAAACGGCACCAACTGCGGAATGGTTGATGTGTATTACAGCATTTGTGAAAATCCAGCAAAGCAGTTTTTGACATACCACAGTCACGACCAATCAGAATAGATGTTTAATTTAATATGCAGCTGACATTACACAGTCACAGCCAATCTGAATAGATTTTTAATTTAATGTCCAGCTGATGTGGCACAATCACAAAACATTAAAACATAAACTTGATGTAACGTAATTCTAAGGCATACATGTTTTTATTGAGGTAAGATTGAGTATTTAAATGTGTTATGGGAAGTAATTAAACATACTTAAAGACTTATTGAACTACTGTTAGGTTAAACAGCAGCGCTATCTAAACAAACACTGCTGTTTATAGACAAAAAATAAAAAAAATACAAATATATATAAAAAATGTGTATTTCAAGAAAAATTAAAGATTAATACAAGCAATGTAATGAGTTTTTTGTCCAAGGATCTTGAATGTGATTCCAGATTCAAGATGGGTTCTCATCATTTGTTTTCTTTGTCGTAGTCATGCCTATGTGGGTCAGGACTACAGCATTCAGAAGAACATAGGCAAAATTTCTCTGGAACAGATTGATGCAGTAAGTATTGACTGAAGTTATTGACATATCTATGTAATAACGCTCCGCAATAAATTATGCAGTTTTTGAAAACAAAAAATGCAGCAAAACATTTTTAATGAATCCTCTGTGGCACCTGAGATTGAGTGGCACTCAATATTTGTCCGCTCTCAGGAGATTGAGTGCTTTATTTATATTTGGCACTAAATGCAACTAGAGCTCAAGCTAAAGTTTCTCATTGACTGAATTTTCAAGTTACTAAGACATGTCCTACTTTGTTGGTTGGTATGGATGTGTGCAGATGTTTCTAGGGAGGAAAGCTGTCTGTGGACAGAACCGCTCTGTGTGTGTGTGTGTTTGCATTTGTTTTTTTTTGTGTATGCCAACGCTGGGGCGATTGCTGTTCCAATTAAGTGGCTCATCAGCACATGCAAATTTTGTCCTTCACTTTTGCTTTTATTCAGATGCATTAAGGAAGGCGTGGAATTGTTTTGTAATTAAAAGCCTTTGCCTTAAAACAAGGACTTTTGAACTCTGTATCTGTTTTGAATCTGCTTGTCAGTTTTAAATGCTTAAATGACTTAGACTCTCTCTCTCTCTCTCTCTCTCTCTCTCTCTCTCTCTCTCTCTCGCTCTCTGTCTCGCTCTCTCTTTTTCACCAGCTCTCATCCAAGTCTTTTCCTCTATGCATGAGGCATCTCCACAAGGCCCTGAGAGAGAACCATCACCTCCGCCATGGTGGACGCATGCAGTACGGCCTTTTTCTCAAGGGTATTGGTCTTACACTGGAACAGGCCCTCCAGTTCTGGAGGTCAGAGTTCATCCGAGGGAAAGTCGATGCAGACAAGGTAACCCTTCAGCTTCAGCTTGTACCCTGTCACACGGTCCTCGTTTTCCACAGGCTTATGTCTCCAGGTAGTAACTTAGCTGTAAATTATCAACAAAGTGTTTGTAGCGATTCTTTGATGTTCCACTTTTGATTTTGCTGATATAATTTGCTTCCTTTATCCCTCAATAACTCTTGACTGCAGAGGGTCACCAAAACAAATGAGAGTAGATATAAAAAAACCCTGCTTTATTAAATGCTTCTATTCTGATGTTGGAGATAATTTGCCGCCTTTCCATCTTCCTTTAATTACAATTCTAAAGAAAGGCAGAAGATCTTATTTTTTGCACATGGTACATTAAACAAGAAAATTACACTCCCAGTCTTAGAGCCATGCTTTCCACCTTCCTCTACTACAAATGAATGTTTATTCCCCACTGATGCTCAATCAAGGAGAAGCAAATGAAAGTCACATCCCTACCGGAGAATGACCGTCCTGACGACCAGGCTTTTGAAAATCTCATTTGTCTCACGAGAGCTCAGTACCAGGTTCAGAAATCCCCCGTCACTCAAGCTGCAGCTGTTGTAGAACTTCTAGTTTGATCTTGTATTGTTTCTGTTAAAATCATAGCCACTCAGATTTTGCCACTTTCTTTGTGCAATAGCTTCAGTTTAATCAAGATTATATTTTATTTTATATATGAAGTTGGGAATTCATCAGGGATCTGGCTATACAACATTATATTGATGTCTTGGTGGCAATACAATATTGTGATTCTTTAAGTTCAGTATATGGTTATTAAAAACATATATACACAATCTTCATTTTTTTTATGTTGTTCAGTTTCACTTTTCCCCTCCCCCAAAAATATTCTTATAAAAATGTAATCAAATATATCAGATACAGTATGGTGATGTGACACATTTAGCAACTTCTGCTTACCTGTCTTTATTTAGGAGCAAGAAAGATTCTGTTTTTCCTGTTACAGAGCTGATGACGTGCAAAACATTTTGAGCATTTGTGTGTAAATTGTGTTGCTTTTGTTTTGAAGGAAAGCCTTCATACAAGAAGTTCTGATATCGGATATATTTGGTCTGCTTTTCTGCAGAAGGATATGACTGTCCAGGAAATGTAAAATGATGGAGCTGAGACTCTGAACTATGAAGCTATGGGAAGATACTAAGAATCCATGCGTTATACATTTTGTTGTTGAACATAATTAATTTATACCTCCTCTATTCTCTATACTATTTCACTATATTAGCAGTTTAACATTCAGCTGCGGTTTGAAAAATATGTAGATTAAGGAAACAATTAAATTGTAGAACTATAATATCAAATACCCTGAGATTGTGTTTTACCGAGTGTTGTGTTTGGCTGAATGCATTATTCATGAGTAGATGTTGAACAATACAGCATTCGTTGACGGCATGATCGTTTTTGGTTTCTCTGCAGTTGAGTAGAGTATCATCATCTGAAGTAATTTTAAAACGAATAAGCCACACAATGGATCTGTCCATTTCTGCATTCACTTGCCCACAGATGAAACGGAAGCCATTATTCTGTGACATTATTGTAAAGCAAAACAGCGCTCAAATGCAGGCCATTTCCAACAGAATGGCTCGTTTTCATTTCAGAGAAAATAAGATGTCAGTTTAAGTTGAAACAGCGTTGAAGGAAGATCAAGCGGATAGACAGAACCTGTAATGTATTAACAAGCGCACTCACAAAGCAAAGAGGACAATGACCACAAATAGCTGGACTTTCATAATTTAGGGACATTTTAAATCAGATTTTGTTCAATAAGTTACTTGTAGCATTAAAGTCTATATAAACATTTGACTTTCATATATAAACATTTGACTTTCACATCTTTTCACTAGCAAAAATTAACTCGTTTTATTTGTTATAAATGTATCACCACAGGATAACTTCATATAAAGTATATAAAGAAGCCCAATACTTTGTATAAAGAAGCCTTTAAGATTGACATTTGAATGACCCGTATAATATATAAACTGATATTGCACGTTTCTAGAAAAATACAGATTAAAAGGCTCCAGTCACTTAACTTTTATCAGCATGCAACAGATAAGTAATTGCAAATCTAAATTTATTGGGCACATGTTGTCAGACTCTCCTCATTGTCCTTTAAGCACCCTTTTTTGTTCCCAGTCCAGTATGTAGATAAAGTCGGTGCACACCACTTGCCACCCTACATGTAAAGCAATTACATGTTCTTGTCATATTGTGCCCTTGAGCTGTGTGTTTAATCCAGTGGCATCCCAGTTCTGGCTGCTTCAATGCCAAACCACAGCATCTTAAAATAGTACTCGCAGACTGAGAATAGTTAGCTGGCCTTCAGAAAATCAAATCCAGGGCAATTTTGGTCTATTAGAAATGTGGCACAAGCCCATCTGATATGTCTTTGTAGTAGAGCATAACAAAATCTAATATTCATTCCCTGTGTGCCCTGTTCTTTATTTGGCATTGGACTTAACACAATCCCTGAAGCAAAATTCAAGAACTGTTATAGTGGGCATGAAAAAAACTAAATAGAATAGCTACATTTACATAGGCGTGCCAAAGTCGTTAGAATCCACATTATCAAATATTATTATATTATTGATTTATTTCAAATTGTGGTGCTTTTTATTGGAAATCTTGTAAGTTTTGTGCCTTAAATACCATTTTACGTTATCGTGCAAATTGGCAAGATCCTTCTGGAAATTGCGTTTTTGGATTTGCAAGTATTTGCACAGTGTGGCTCTTCTGCTCAATACTTGAAGCAGCTCTTAAGCACTAAACATTTGCCATGCTGCACTGCCGGAGCACAACAAGCTGGAGTTCAAAGAGGTGCTTTTGCTTTGACTACGGCTAAGCCACTTTCACAGACTCGAAAAGCAGTCCGAGGGTGACCATTTACAAATATTCTTTTTCCTAGCCTCCAACCATTCGTCTGGAAGAAGTCAGGAGGTTAGAAAAAAGAACACATCCAGACAAACACATTCTCTGCTGGTCACGCACCGCCACTCTCAAAATTGGCCCATTTCCAGGGTGGTTGAGTCCCCTCATTCTGCCCTCTCAGGTGGAACTCCGTCCACCCACTTACGACGAACACGGCCCCTTCTCAAGAGTTGGAGGCTGCCGTGGTTGGCGGGATGCAGGTCGTGGCTTTGTGAGTGATGTATGCGGGTGTCAAGGATATCAAATGGCACAAAGCCCCCATTAGCATTCCGCTTTCACTGGTAAACAAACAACCATGGCAACATCTCAGTCTGGACCTCGTTATTCTGATGGTACTGATTTGGTACTTGGTATGGGTGGGTAAAGATAACATTCTAAGAAAGTAATCTGAATATTTCTTTATGGAAGAAGTGGTTTCTTTGGCTATAATTACAGTAGTTCTGCTGTTTAGCCTATTGTTTATTTGTATGCTTAGAGGAATACCACCATTTAGCATGTAATGCACAGACTCTCATTGGTAATTTTTGCAGTGCATTATATATTCTGTTCAGACCTGATTCACCCTTAGGAATAAAAGTGCCCAGATATTTTGAAAAAAATCATCTTTTCTATGCCCTGTTTAATTCTCAACAGATATTAGGTTAATAACGTGCATTATGTTGCGTTGCGCTTCTGTTAATAATACATTAACAATGGTGCTAAACAAAATAATAGTGATAATTATAGTACAAGCTACTGATAATAATTGCATATTCACCTGACAGCATTCTACAAGCAGCACAAAATGATATTGTTGTGACTCATTGATTTTCGGTGAATAAATTATGGCTTATCTTGTGCCTGAACTGTCTGATTACAGCACGAGTGTATGACTTTAATAGCACCTGCTACATATCAGTGGCATAAACCTTGTTTGGTGTCTGATTCATGCTGCGGGCCAGGAACGAATGGGGGCAGGCAGCTATGGCCTTTCCTGGGCCTTTCTAGCTAAATGGTTGCTGTTAACACTCATTTTGATTGAGTGAGCACAATGTGAGGTGAACCAGGGTTATGCTCATTAGACTTGCTCACACATATCAGAGAGAAAGTGTCCTGCACTGCCGAGGGACAATTCATAGTAACTGAATGCAAGCTATTCTACTGTACCGCTATGAGGTGCAGAGTCTGGACACATTTATCGGAACCAATCAAGTTTTTTGTTAATTACATTTTAGAGCTTTTTAGAACACACAATTAGACCACCAATGAAAAATTTGCATTGTCAATACTTAAAAAAAAAAATGCATTTTTAATTTACCTAGGTTGTATGCAAATAGCATACCTTAAATGTAAGTCCAATAGTGTAATTTTACTGAGATTGTATCACAATTGTAAGTTTCTATCAGTAATTTTTTTCTTGTCAGTAAAATGAAGGCGTGTCATCACAGTGTTGTTTTTTTAAGCTTGAATATTAAATATGATTAACTAGCAATTCCTCATTATCTCAGTATACTCAATCCATTGTTAAAGTAAACTAATTAAAACATGTATCGTCACACTAATTGGCAAGTTTCAATTAGGTCTATATTATTGCTTCTTTTTCTATCAACTTTATGCTACAAACATCAAAAGGAAGGAAGAAAGCAAGAAACTTCTTACGATGTAAAATGAGCTTGTGTTTTGTCTCTAGAGGACTTCTTTCTTTTGATTATAGACTTTAATCAATAGCAAAAAGCCATTGCTGTGAATATTCCAGCCATGGGTGGCTTTAGCATTTTAAATAATTACATAGCAGGTCATCTTGATCTTCCAGTGAAGTACATTGTATTGTCTTATTCTTTACACACCATTGAATCATTTAGTATTCTCGTGGGTTGAATAATCTCTTTTAAAGAACATTAGAATGCAAAACAGTCCACCAAAAGACAAAGGTAATTACGATAAGTTTTAGCATTTTGCCAGTAACCTTTAAGACCATGAATCACGGTTTGGCTTATTCACCCATGCGGAGGGGAGGGTTTGAAGGATGGATGCGGTGAGCCAGGGCAACTGAGGGCGGAGATTCTCGCACCTCCCTATCTCTCCTCCATCCTTAGTTTTAATTGAACCATAATGTCTTTTAAAATTCCCCACCAGCCAGTGGCCACAGCACCAGAAAGCTCCAGTTTGGGAAGATGGGACAGATACCAAAGCTGCAGATAGCAGAGACTTGTATTGTTTTTTGTTATACTATGTATTGTACGCTGCTTTGTCTCTGACACTTGTGGGTAATTTGTATCCTGCACTTTTGAATTACACCGGTTTAGTGTAAAGATCCTGTACATACTGTTTGGCCAGAAATATCTTCAGATATCTTCTGTTAGTTAACGCTGAGGTGTTTTGCCTGTGTTTTGTTGAGGTGTTTTGCAGAAATAATATCAATCTTTCTCAGACCTGTCTCGGTACCTTCTTTTAATGTGTCCCTTGGGGAGAGCGTAGCGCATAATTTATAGAAAAATGTGGTCCCCATTTTCTGTGTCAAGAAGGTAAGCGCTCTACAAGGAACTGTGATGGAACAAAAGTGGCTAAGTTGTTTACCGGCCACGCTTTTTGAAACATCCCCCATACACCCTATAGCAGCTGCCTGTTTAATTAGAGCTCTGGGCCCCTTGAGACCACCAGCTCTTTCTCCAGACTGTACGCACAGAACCAGGCCCTCTCAATCACTCAGGCCTCTAACTGCTCACGCTGTTTACCCAGATGAATCTGCGCACACCGCAGTAGCTAACGGCGCTAATTGACAACAAAAAGAACAGATGAACATACAGGACAGGAGCTCTGAAGAGACATCATTATGTATTTAGACAGTGGAGGATGGTTATTGGTTAGGATGTTGCTTAGTGGGAAGAGAAAAGAAATGTACGATTTTCTTGCTTTCTTTTTATTCTTTCTGTCAGTCTGTTTTTCTTCTATTTCTGTTTTTGATTATTCTTTGTGTGTGTGTGTATATATATATATATATATATATATATATATATATATATCCAGTGTACAGCAACAATGCATCTCTGGGACTTTAGCTCTGGCTGGCATTGAGATTCAGAACTGGCTCTGCAGGCAGGCAAGAGCAGTGTCCAACCTCTCATCTTTTCATCTGGGTTTGTGCTTTATGTCTTAATGTCAAGACATCAGTCTTTTGAACTCACATTTTGTCTTTCTTTTCCTTCTTTTACAGCACAATCTTAAGAAATTGTAGTCGTTTTCTCCCATACCCACCCCATTATTGAAGAATACAAAGCATTGCCTTTTATAGCAACGATATAGATATTGTGCAATGATTTTGGACTTCAGTAGCTGTACGTTTCTTGCTGTTGCTGTCACTGTAGCATGCTTTACATACTTTCATGTATGATTTTGCATTAGGTCAGAGGCTTTTATCATTGTTGCCCACTGTCAATCATTAATAACTGCATTAAATTTAATATGAAATGGGTTTGCACCCGCAATAGTCCTGACCGGCAGGCAGTCTTGCTGATGGTCAGGCCAGGATTCTGCTTCTGTCTGGGGCACATGTATTAGTATGCTTGTGACAGACAAAGAGAGACTCCTGTGATGGTATCTGCAATCCCACAGGCACGATATGAAGTCACTGTATGTGTTTTAGCAGTTTTGCGAGATAGCGTTTTTCTATTGCAATCACCTACTCAACACTCTTAAGCCCTTCAGTTTAGTGGACGAACTTTTGGAGCTTAAATCCAGTTTAACTGGCTGTTTGCTGCAATGTGTTCAAACCCCTTTGTTTGGCTGGTACATTTTAGGCACCAATTGACTGTAGAAAAACAGGCACAATAACTCTGTGCTTTTAATGGCCATATTAAAGAGTTTTGGTCGTTTAGATGAATGAGTTTTGGGCAAATGGTGAGATTGTTGTAAAATAGTGGAAACATAACATTGGGTTTCACTTGTTTTGCATTAAAAAGAGTTAACATCTGTTTAAATATGCTGTTTTCTAACTGGCCAATTGGCATACTCATTTTATCAAATAAACTTTTTTTAAAACATGACTGTTATGTTCTCAGTAGATTAATGTAACAAAATGTATGAAGACATGGCAAAACAAATTTTTATGCAGAAAAGAAAAATAAAATTGAAAAATCTGTTTAATCAAAACCAGTGCCTGGGGAATTAAGTGCCTTGAGAAACAAAAAAATATTTCATATTTTGTAAATTGTCATTTTGATTGTGTTTGTTTTTTAATGTATTATTCAGTCTGTTTTAAAAGATTGCAAATACAGAGGAAATGCACTAGCATTTAAACCTCTTCCTGTTGAATTCAGTTCACATTGTGAAGCACTGGAGCTTTTAGATGTAATAAACTCGCTGTCACAATTTCCATAAGACGTCTAACTGAGACATGGTATGCCCTGAACATTTATATTAAACTGCAGTTATTGACTGATTAACTAATTAACTGTTTATTTTGGTGCAGTTTTTTCTCTGGAATGGATTCGCAAATGGTTTAGATGCACATTTGCATACATTAAGAGAGAGACTGTCGACATTAATGCAGTAATTAGTTGCATGCTAATGAGCTAATGGTGCAGCCAACAGCAGTGGTGGTCTGCAGGTTACTGGCTGACAACATTTACTGTAAGTCGGAACTGAAGTGCTGTGGGGTGAGGAACGCTATACAGCAACTGTTTTGCCACAAAATATAATTTACTTCCTGTGTTCCGGCATGTGAACATTTAAGAGGGCAGAGAAGGTACGAATATGTCACTTGCCAGTTGACTTGGGGTGCACACGGTACAGCAGGGAGAATTTCCCCTCAGTAAAGGCAGAATAGATTTCAAGCTTCCATTTAGAACACAGCAAACATAGCTCAGTCTTTAGTGAGACTGAAATTTAGCCTGGAAAAATGCCACTAATTAAAAATGGATGTCAGCAAAGGCTTTTTTAAGACAAGCCAGTCCAAAGGGGTGTTTACCATATAGACAATAATTATAACTGTAAAGATAAAGTTTAAAAAGCCTTTCTATATGTAAGAGAATAGCACAGTCCATACCACAATTATAACGATAAATATACAAGGAACAAAACCATTGACTTTTGGAGTGATGTTTTGTTTTTCGGCTGATGAACAATTAAACGTTGTCTGTCAATCAAATCCATTTAAATTTAAAGGGCTTGTGTATTTACTGCATGTTGTTATTGTGGGTTGATGTGCAGGCTAATATAGTTAGCGTTATAGTTATGTTTTTAGTTATCGTTCTTGGTATGAAAGGGCCTTCTTGAAATCCCAAGCATGCCATTTAATAACCTATTGAAATTTCGTTTGTTTAAAGCTCAAATCACACTTCAAAAACTTTTTAGGTTGATCTATTCATTTCTCAAGCTTGATTTAGAGCAAAGAGGTTTGCGATTGGTTCTTTAATTGAAAGGGGAGGCTTTCCTTTCTGTAGCCACCATACAGAACATTTCATTTTCCCCCTTAAATTTTAATGCAAGTGGACCATCTCTCTGCTATACGGTCTCTGATGTCAATTAAACAAACAAAATTAGAACAAGAGTTGTAGGGTTGTAATATCATGTAGAAACTGGAGGGGCTGCTTGAATCTATAGACCCATCATGTAATTAATCTGTGCTTGGGTAGGTTGATTTTATGGCCTGTTTAATTGCAACCTAGCAGATAGTCACCTTGTCAAGTTCATAGGTTTTATTGCCATAGTAATTGCATCTGAGTGCAGCAGATAATGGATGCTTTCTCTCGCTCTTTGTCTGCCTTTTCTCTCTCCACCTTCTCCCCAGTCTAAGCCAAGACATAACCAGCTCAGGGAGTCTAGTTTACCCCTTTGGATACTTACCAGAGTGTACACAATTGGTGTATTGAGTTCAGCACTGAGATTGAATGTGCTGACCCTCATCAAATGCAAACAGTGTAATGGTTTCCTAAGCATACGCCATCTTTTTCAAGGTGGTGGGTGATATACATGGCTGTGCGCAGCACAAATAAGACTCAGGAATGCTCAGAGGAGGAGCTTTCATGTCACTTTTAATTTGTATGATAATAGCCATATAAGATGCTTTTATCTGGCTGTATCCAAAAAACATGTTATCTGTAGCCACATTTTTCTTGTGAACCTTTATCCAAGGGAAGTTAAAGTCATTTTTTTTATAACAGGTTGTGTGTTCCATGGGCATTGAAAAAATTTGTGCAGACATTTTTTGTAAGAACGCTCCATTCAATTCAAGTGAATGGAGACTGACATTACTGGCAGTCTGTAATATTTGACCTGATTGACTTTTTCCTGTTGTGTTTTAAAGAAAAGAAACATCATACACGTTTGGAATATCATGACCGCGAGGAAATAATGACAGTTTTACCAGGTCCATCCAGATTGTTCAAAAGGTCAGATTTCCTTGCTGCCATTGAAGCACACAAGATGTTCTTCTGAATGTTTACAAATCCTGCTCGGATACTATGGATCATCAGGTTCTGCACAAACTTGTGGAGCCAGCTTAAATGTGTGCTGGCTTTAAAGCAAAAGCGTTAATACCAAATATTACAGCCATTACAGCAAATTCACGTTAATGATTTATTTTTTCAATTTATGCTGATAGTATAAGTTGTAGTACTTCTTTCTGAGGCATTTTCACTAGTCTATATTGTATCTTTGTGAGCACTATACAGCGTTATATTTATTTCAGCTTGAGGTTTTTACACTTAGTTGAACTAGCTGCGCTTCAACGGAACGCCTGGATTTTTCCTTTGTGTTAATTATTGTTTTATTTGATGTGATGGTGATGCCAGAGGGCTCTAAACACAGTTGAATAGGGACGGGGGTGAGGAGAGAGAGAGTAGCCACATTATCCATAATCCAGTCACAGCTGTCTGTGATTTGGCGACACCACTACAGCAGGTCGCTGCTAATAGCTCTATATTTCATCATGGAAAATGCCCTGCCACAACCCAGTTGATGTACGACGATGTCTTCGTTTCACCTGCAACCTCTCCACCATTCCCCCTCTTCTCACACACTTCTCTGTCCTCTCTCCCAAACTCATAGTCTCTCTCTCCTTCTGTCTCTTCGTTGTTTTGCTTCGCAGTTTGACAAAGCGTATGCCTACAGCGTCCGCCACATGTTCGGAAAGGAAGGCAAGCGCACAGACTACACCCCCTACAGTTGCATGAAGGTGATTTTGTCAAACCCACCCAGCCAAGGCGACTACCACGGTGAGTCACAGCGAGCCAGACTGTTGATTTTAAATGCGATCGGGCCCCGCGAGGCCCGTATTTAGTTCTGTAGCGACGACGATTAAATATCTTTGGATAATGACTGCTTAAGATGCAGGTGGCCGTGAATTTGTTTTTTAAAAATTCCTCAAATCTGTACAGGCTAATTGAGAACACCTGCTTTTTTTAATGCACGTAATACAAAGGGTTGATAGTGTTCCTACAGTCACATTTTTTGACACTTGTTGAGACTGTAAACCATTGATGATCTCTTCCTCCTCTTCCTCACAGGGTGCCCATTCCGCCACAGCGACCCTGAACTACTGAAACAGAAGTTACAGTCCTATAAAATCTCTCCCAGTGGGATCAGTCAGGTTTGTATGAGCATTAAAACACACATGAGCAGACTCAGCACAGTATGCAGAGACACAGAGACCACTACTGGGTTAAGGAGGGGTGAGGGAGGGGGGGTTTGTGCTTTAAGTGAATGTTGTAGAGTGTGTAAAGGGCTTTTAAAAACACAATTTATCATTCATTAAAAAATGATTTTTTTTAAGCATTGTCCTCTACCCAACCACAGACGCAACAAAATATTCCAGATAATGAACAAAAAGGATGTTAACTTGACAGTTAAAATGGAACAATTGTATAATAATCTTGCTATAATAAAAATGCTATAATTCATTTTTAACAAGGCGTTCCTAAAAGGCCCATCCTGCTGTACTTCTGGAATATTAATGACTGTGCTGTACTTCTGGAATGTTAATAACAAAAGAAAGTAACATTCCGGAATCTCCAGTGTGATGACAGCCTCAACTCTTTGTTGATTACGTTGACCTTTTCTGTATCCAGCATTCTTTAAAGTATACTTAAGTCATCCCAGCAAATTTTTTCCACACATTAAAGCGACTTAAATGGGTCAAGCAATGAAATGAGATGGTCCGGCCCGGCTCTAATGTTCTTGAAGTTATAAACCTTAGATACTAATGTAATTAACCAACTGGTTTTAATAAGGCTATTAAGTTCATTGAAAGCCTCTTAAAAAATATATAGGCCAACATAAAGTCAGACATTGCATACTGTCTCTAGTGTTTGATTTTCAGCTAATATGATTGAAATTGTCTACCAGGCATTAATATTGTGCGCGATTTCTGCCAGTATTATTCGATATTTTTGGGTTTGAGGTATTGAAGGTGTGAATGAAGGCAATGATAGATGCCAGCTAAGGATTTCCACTATTCTTGTTTCAGTTTGACTTAATTCATTTGTTTTAAATTCTTGAAACAAATACAGATTATCATCTGCCAACTACAAGATTTCATGAACATACTTGGAAGTATAAATTGATGGTGTGTTTCTGAAAATAAAACTGTACCTAATGCTATATGGGAAATATTAGCATATAGTTTCCACTGTAAGGTGTGCTGGTTTTAGCCTCTCATGTCGCATCTAGTGCCATACCTCCCATACAGCAGTTGAGGAAAATGGCTGATGGCTGCCTAATGCAGTCCGACATGCCAGCCCAAGGGTAGCACATTTCCATTCCAATTAAATTCATAATTTTATCGGAGACCCCAAGCAGTGTCCTTATAAACTCAGAGTGTTTGGAGAGTCTTAGACCTGTGGGTGTGTGAAGCAACAGCTTGACGTTCACCCCAGAAGCTCTCTCAGCACGTGGTCCTCTCTGCAGAGCCAGCCCAGTGCGCTGGATAATTAAAAACCTCAGAAAATGTGAAAAGCCCGGGCAGTAGGGTGATTAAAATGCCAAACGTCAGCCTTCTCACTCAACCTGTCTGTTGACAGAGTGACATTGCAGTCAAACGGGTGAGACTCCAGTCAGAGGCGGAGAACTGCTGTAGAAAACAGAGCTCTCCTCTCTCGCTCTCAGTTAGAGCCTGTCACACTGGAACCCCTCCCTCAGAGAAGTGCAGATTGAATGTGCTCCACAGGTTGTATTTAATCCCAACAGCTGCATCACAAGCAGTTTTTTATTATGTATGCTGTGAATGTTTGTTTGCTATGAAACAACAACAGTTTGTTGGTTTGTGCTGAAAGCCTCTTCTAGTTATAGTACATCATTTACAAGGCGGGTGCTTTCGTATCAAATCCGTTTTAAATGTACAGAAATTACATACTGTTTGTTGTAATGTGACATCTTTCCAAATACAGTGACAATTTATATTGACCACATCTGTCTAACTCCAATAAGGCAAATATAGTTCTCTATTACAACTTTAATAATTAATCATTAAGTAGCTTTGTCTGCGGAATCAGCTGAAATGTAAATCATTATTATTGGCCCAAAGACAGAGTAGTGACTATTGATGATTATAGTATGAAAACAAAACCATATGTGAAAATTCCTCAGCATTCTTTCTATGTATTTCACAGAAAAAATAATATCATGTTTAAAGCAACAAGTAAATAATGACACAATTTTCTGCTTGAACTATTAAATTCTTAAAACAGAGTGTATCTTCAGCCATAATGTGTTAAAACAAACCCCCAAAAAGTGCTACAAATTAAAGTGTAACCATATCTGTTAAAGCATCTATATTTAACTTGTTTTTTTCCAGCATGCATTGGACCCCTACTGCAATTATATAGCTATAGATCTATAAATATATATATAGACGTGTGTGTGTGTGTGTGTGTGTGTGTGTGTGTGTGTGTGTGTGTGTGTGTATAAACTGGAAAGAAAAAGTTGAATAGTCACCTTGAACTTAAAAGATTTAACAGATATATATCACTTTGTAAATATATACACATACAGTTATGTATATATAATATAAATACAGTCATACAGTATATATTATGTTTACGTTCAGATAGCATTTGTCTCTCTCAGTTAGGTGTCAGATGATGTTGGCTCTCACCTTTAAATCCATGTATTATGTATTTCTGCTCCTGCCAATATGTTAGTTGAGGTGGAAAGTCATGCTTCACCACTGGGAATACATGGTGTTAAAAGCTTCACCCGAGGGGAGGTCTGAGCAAAAGAGAAAAGGGAGTGAGGCAGATTGTAAAAGCTCCTTCTGTCTCTATTGAGCTGTTTGATGGCATTTTACCTCAGAGTCTCACCTGAAACCACATAAATGTTTGCTGTGTCAGTGGGTTTTTTTTTTGGAAGGAAAGAGCACAATCCGTTTTAATGGTGTTATTCATCTGTATTGTTTAGCAATGACTCTTACATATTGATTTGACCTTTCGTTTAATGCTCTTACCTGTTTTTTCAGAGACACTAGTAACATGACTCTGATATTGTTTTCATTACAAATTGTCCGTAAATTTAACTGCTTTATTTTTAATAGGAATGAGCACTTTGGCCATTCTGTCGTCATCATTCCGTCAGATAAATACTTTGGCCCATCTGCACAGTTCTTTTGTCCCGTTGTTGGTGCATGTAGGAACTGTTTGTGTCGCCATCATCTCACAAAGCTCACATGAGCTTTTCATTTTTAACGCTGTCAATTTAAAAATAGTTTTGGAAAACCATGCATTTTAAAAGCACTGAGTTCTGTTCCATTCAGTTCCATTCAGTTCCATTCAGTTCTGTTCCATTCAATTCTGTTCCATTCAGTTGCACTCCGTCAAGCTTGAAAGCAGCAGTGTCTTCAGAGTCTTGAGTGCTTATGTGGCTTCACACTGAATGTCCTCATGTATCATAGTGATGCAATTTATTATTTGCGTTTGCATGTCGCTCTGATGCAACTGAATTCTAATCGGTGTGAAATGCCCTGATGAAGTCATCTTTTTCTCTTCCTCTTTTACTCCTCTCTGTCTTTCCCCATCTCTCTCTCTCACTCATTCTCTCCTTGTCTATCTCTCTCTCTCTCTTTCACAGATTCTGGAGCTGGTCAAGGGAATGCACTATCAGCTGGCCTGCCAGAAGTACTTCGAGCTGACACACAGTGTAAGGATGCATTTCTTTTTGGCCTGCTGTAATTGGTCAAGCCTTTCTCCACTCAGGGACAACCCTGAACTTCTGCACAAAGCCTTTGCAGTTAGCTGACACAGCAGTTTTACATTTTTATAGGTTAATTATCAAAATTAATTAAGCGATCAACAAATCACACCGTTGTTTTTTTTTAATTCATCTAAAATTGTAAATGAGTCTTAAGAGTTTCAGTCCATTCAAGGTCATTGATATTTCCAAAACACGTTTTAAGAAGAATATAATAGTCATGCTTTCGAGGGCAAGGGAGCACAAACTCATATTAAATGCTGAATGCGATGAATTATTTCTTTTGTGTTTGGATTGCCCTTTTAGATTGGACTTGGGGCTTAGCGGTTTCAATATGCTTTCTTTTGACAGGGCCATAATAGCGTTGGATTTATGAGTCTGAGGTGGTTGAAAAAGCAAATGATTACAGCTCTATTTCACTGGTTATCTAATGGATTTCTGCAGAAATCATTTGGTATTTTTATACTGCAGACAGTGGAAGTGACTCTCACGGCAACCTTTCCCTGTTTTATTCATTTTTCGTGGAGAAGAGAAATGTTTCAGAGCAATGTCAGTCAGGATTACCTATGTGACATCTGTGCTCCGTCCGTCTGCTAAAAACGCAGCCCAGCTGACACGTCAAGAGCGAGAATGCGCGCACACCCACACCACACGAACAGGTGCTATCTGCTGGGTGACAGGTTAATATGAAGAGGGGGAAAAGACAGTCTTGTATATAAAAGCGAGTGGTAAACCTTTCACATGTTTGTCGACAGTGTTGCTGCCGGATGGATTTTAGACCGGGAGTCTTTGGTTGGCAAGTCAAACCAAGTATTTATTTATGCGAGGAGCGGTCTGTTCAGTATCTACCAGAAGCAATTAGGCGAGGCACCTTCGCGATATTAAACCTTTGGATGTTTAGTGGATGTTTATCGGCGCTGGTTGTAATGCTGATGTAAAACGATCCGTTTTTAAATGAAAAGTGAGGAATGTTTGTTTATGAAGTGATTTTTGTGCTGCCTGTGGATTCGCAGTAAAAGTCTCACGCACAGATCTCTGTAAGCAGTTTAAATTGTACGCTGTTGCTTTTTCCGTTGTTGACGTTTTCGAGACAAGTAAATCAGAGACTGTGTGTATAAATTCCTAATCTCCTGCACGCCTGGATTTATTCCCTCAATAAGAAAGGTTTATAACAGTGTTTGTGTCTGCGCCACCCCTCTTTTAATGCCGTAATGCACTCAAAGTGTCATTGATAGGATATAATGGCTTTTAATGGCTCCCTCTGAAATGGCAGTGCCTTCGCAGTCCAAGGGCATCATTTAGTTTGTGGACCCTGGGGCTCCCGGCACGGGGGTCATTGCAGATGACTAATAGCCTTGAGCTGAACAGTGTGAACTGCTTATGATGTGCCACAATGAATAAGTTGGTCTTTCTGATGAACAGTCTACAATAACAGGATTTGAGACATAAACTGCCCCCCACTCCCCTTCCAGCCCCAATGAAAATCACATCTTGGAAATTCATGACTCGTATTTTAGGGTCAGTGATTGAAGGAACCGTTGACGTTAATGGGGCAGTAAAATGTTCTTGTTGGTGCTTCAGAGGATAAGCGCCACCCCTCCTGCCTCCATCCGATACCCAAATCGTCTCAGGCCCAAAAAACAGGCTTGTTGGACCCGAGCGACAGAGACTTTAATCACTGCCATATGTGCCCTCCGCTTCCACAGCCGGCACACGTAACAAATAGACGCTTGCGTTCCTGCCTCCATGGCAGCATTTATTTAAAGGTCAAAATGTAATACTTCACTGATGAAATATTTACACAAGTGCAATAAATCAAACAACAGAGAGAATAATGCAACGCGAGAGAGGAGCAAAGGAGCGGTGAAGAAGGTCTTAGAAATGAGCTTGTTGAATCTCCTGGATTGATTCGTTTCTTGGCCTCAACTCGAATTCCTTCATGTTTATGCATTTTTCATTTGCTACTGAGTAGCCGGGCGCGGGCGGTCCACTGTAATGCGCTAACTCCGAGATGGATGTGTAATAGATCTTTCAGTCCGCAGCTTAACAACTGTAGGGACCCTGTGCACTCGTCTCCGAGAGCCGGGCTTGAAACATTGATTCATGAGGAGCATCAGGGGTGTGCTGTGATTGAAGCATAATTAAACAGCCATATCCTGTGCACTTTAAAACAAATGGATTGGACTTTCTGATACGATGCGGCTTTCAGGAAGCCATCAGAGAGACCTAAACTCTCTTTGATTTAACAGCTGAGGTTGATAGGAGAGAGATCTTGTCTTTTCCAAATGGCGAACTAGGTAAATGCATGTAGACCGTCACTTTAAACTGCTCTGTGTAGCATTTAGAGATATGTGTTCTATTAGATATCGTTTAACTTATTTATTATTCTGCGACAATATTTGCAGAATAATGTTAATTGCCACATAAAATAATTTACACCCTTAACTCCCTAAAAGTTTTATGGTTATAGTAAGGCCATTCAATGGAAGTAAATAGGGCAATAAAATAAACAATAAATATACAACTGTTCAGAATACAATTTTTTTTTAATTCATGCTTTAATTCCAGTGTAACAAATTATAGCTTTATATTTGAGTTTTTAAAGCTTGAGAAGTTTCGGGTCCTGTTTACTTACGTTGTGTCTTTCTTATTTGTGATTCAATTCAATTATTAAGTTAATCGACTTAAAAACGCTGCAATTTCAATTGAAATAGCTTAACTTGTATTGAGAATTTATCCCTTTCTGGCTTATATTATCTGAACATTATAATTTCTCATTCCAGATTGAAGATGCTGGGTTTTCTCTTAATCACCCCAACCAGTACTTCACTGAGAGCCAGAAGCTTCTTGGTGGAGTTCGGGACATAAAGAAAGAAGTTCAGACTCCCCAAAGGGGGCGAGAAAATGTTTCAAGCGGTGCACCCAACACCTCCAAACCGACCCATGAGGAGATGGGGGAATTAGACTCTTTCTTCCAAGACGAATAGCTTTATTTCCTAACTGTAGCCCTGCATTGGGATCAGTAGACCATATAGAGCTCTAACTCACATTGACTGTTTGATTTAAACTGTATTAATAATAATATGGAAATTAAAACTTGGAGCTGGATGTGTTTTTTGGTAATGGACTTTTTTTCAAATTAACTGTTTTATTATTAAAAGTGAATAAAGCATTTCTTAGAAAATAAATAAGCATTTCCTTTTTATTTCTGTAGAACATTTTTGTTATTGAAAAACAACTACTAATCAGTGTAGTAATCATCTGTGCTAGATTTCTGCTCCAGCTCTCCACGTTGCTGCAATGATACCTTACAATTATTCTAAGAAAGGGGATCTCAGAATCTACATTTATCTTGTGTTTATGCATTTGGCTGATGCATTCAAGCCATATATTTAATATTACTATGTGTGTTATCTAGGAATTGAACCTGTGACCTTCAGGAACGTGTAGAGGGGTTAAAAGTAGGTGGTTAAAATTTAGATGCCCCTTAAATCATAGGTCCACAATATATGCGATTTTAAAAATGTATGATTTTGGTAATAGAAAACCTTGATTCATCCACCATCATGGCAGAGAAGCAAGTGAAGCTGCGTGTTATATTGTTACATCAGAGACTCCTCAAGGACATGATGTTGATTTTGGCCTCACAGGTGTTGCTTCACGATCCAATCCAGCTCTCACATTAAAGCTATCTGTAAGCCCTTCATCCTCACTTCTGACTCAAACATTATTGCACTTGAAATGAACATTTATTTTGAATGTCAAGCGTCATTAAGAGTAGCAGTATTTGTTCGTCTGCTGCCGTAAAACAGGTTTTTCTTAATGTCTGCTGTGGGGGTGCGGTTGCTATGCGGTGACATACCACTTTCAGGAGCTGCAAATGTGTCCTTCAACACTGAAAAACCCTCCTTGGTTTCCTTTGCCTCTCCCTCCCTAATGGTTTTGTTCTTGCCTTCCTTTTCTTGTAACTTGTACCCCAGACATGCTAACATGCTAAATTTAGTGGCAATTAGAGGCACCGTGGCGTTAGACCTGCATTGTGAATGCAAATGGGTCCCTTTGGTAGGGCAAAGTCAAGTAATAGTACCATTAAGGGACAAATTTAATGAATGTTTCTACCATTGAGTGCGCATATGGTTTCGGCCCAATTGTTAATCTCCAAATGTGTGCGCAGTTCTTTGTTATTCATGGTTATGTATGAATCACTAAAACGTCCCGTGGTTTCTCCGTTCTGAAGTAATATTCTTGTAGGCGAGACTAACAATGTGCTGTCAAAAAAACAAGTCTTTGCAATTCAGCCGAACACATCTCGACATAATGGTCAAAAGTGTAATGCCTGTTGTTAAATATACCAACATTTTGTTTTAGTTTCAAGCACCTGTGCCTGAATCTGTACCCTTTTTGTGTCCAGTTGCAAACTCAAACCATTGAAAACCTCACTGCATAACCATTTAAAGTCATCACACTCAATATTATACCAGTGTCTTGCCGATCTGATGTGTTGCTACAGCTCAATTTGTAGACCATGGCACTAGCAAGATTAAGGGTTCGATTCCCAGGAAACAAAAAACGATTTACCTGTATCTTAAATTGCTTTGGATGAAAGCATTTGTCAAATGCATTAAATGTAAATGTCTGCATTAAATAGAGCAAGGAAAGAAAATTAATACCATTTTCTGGATTTTCACGCCTGATGACAGACTGACCGGATATAGGGTTTATTTTATACGACCCAAGGCCATAGTGTTGGACTATGAGATGTGTTGTGAGCTAGTGCCATGTTGCTGGGTTTGCTTCAATCCCTCAGTGTCACACTTGCAGAATTAAATTAGCTTTGGAATTTAAACGTGGAGCTTGACAGACAGGGGATTAGTGCAAAATAATATGCATCTGGATATAAGCAGTGCACAGCTGGGGTATTGTCAGCAAGAGACTTTCATGTTTAATACTTAGTGAAGCTTGACTGTAATTGACAAAGCTATACTCTTCCACTGTCTCACTTCAGTACCCAGTACACTGTTGCCACTATCACTTCATGAAATGCATTTGCCAATGTTAGCTATATTATAGCACGTTTGGTCAAAATTTTGAATATTAGAATTTAGTCCTGATGTTGAATTTGAATTAAATTTACCACATCCCACATAATGTTGAATTTGAATTGACTGCACCACATCCCAAATGATGTTTAATTTGAATTGACTGCACCACATCCCAAATGATGTTTAATTTGAATTGACTGGACCACATCCCACATGATGTTGAATTTAAATTGACTGGACCACATCCCACATGATGTTGAATTTGAATTGACTGGACCACATCCCACATGATGTTGAATTTGAATTGACTGCACCACATCCCAAATGATGTTGAATTTGAATTAGGATGACAGGAGGACATTATTAAATTGAAATTTAAATAATTTTAAAATGTTACAATTATATTTAATTAGTTGTATTAAAATTATATACATTTTGACTGATTATGCCTATGTGTTAACTAGTCCCAAACTGTTCACATTTTGTGAAAAGTTAAAACAATAATCAAAACTGGTTTCAGTTCAGACAAAATGATTTTGTAAAATGTTAACATGTGAATTACATTGATGTTTTGTTCTGTTGTATTGCGTTAGCACCATTTTGAGGACAAGGGGGTACATCAAAGGTAAACATTTTTCTGATAATGCCCTATTTCTTATTTGAATGATAACACGTTATGGGTAATTAATGCTAAAACATTTTCTAACATTTAATTCTAGATTAATAAACAACACTTTCAAATTCTGTGTTCTGTGTTGAATTAAATTCAAATTCAGGAGTTGAATCAGTTCAGTTCAATCATGCATTATGGAGCATACAGTTCTGGAATATAAAGCTGGAGGCCAATTGGTGATAGTGCATCTAAAGCATAATGTATTCAGTGGTATGATGCTTAAATGCAGAGATTGCCTACCTACCTGCATGCAGGGATCATTTTACTCCATTTATCCTGAGAAAGTGAGAAAAACAGATAAACTGTTTTTACGTTTATCTATGCATTCTAGTGCACTGAATTCATGTAATTTAAGTTTTAGAAGCACAGTGTTTTTCCAGTGCTTGCATTTTAAAGTTACTATAATCTGTTCTCACCGGTTCCAATGTATCAGTGCGTTAGCTGGTCATAGAGCAACAAAAGTACTAGATTTAAAAAAGAACTTGTTTTTAAAGGAACATGCGCAGTGCTTTATATAAAACATGACCTTGATGAGTTGAAGGGTGCAGAGCGGATGGCCCTTTGTGGGCACCAAGAGGTCTTGTGCCACTGGATGGTAATTAGTTCCATTTGTCAGTCCTTTCTGAGGTTAATATATGAGAATGGCCAGTCTCAGACTGGGACCGTTGCATTTGGTTGCGTGGGGTAATAGAAGTACTTACCCTGACTTTACTCCGCGACAGGCATATGCTTTCCATTTTAAACTTCAGTTGCCTGGTATTGCTGAACCTATGACAAATGTTTATGTCTTTTATCTCAGTAGCTTCTTACAGAACTGATTTAACATTCAAAATGATTTTCAATGGTGTCTCATACAGCCCTCATAGGAGTCTTTCTCTGCCACGTTATTTGCTGAATTTAAAGAATAATAAAAGAAAATTTGGAGTATTATGACATTTATTCAAGTGTGTTGTCTTTGAGGTCATCTTTTTCCTATTGTACCGCTAAACATTGACAATATTCACTTTAAGATGGTACATTTAAAATGAACTCAGGAAAACAGACCGAAAGCACTTATGACTCATCCTGTACAAACACTCGCTAGAATGCTGCTCCCTAAATACCTCCTTCCACCAACTAGCAAGTAGTAAATCACGGTTCATGGTTGTGACAACTATTGCCTATTGGCTATTTAATCAAAAGAGGAGTGAACTTCTATATGTCCCACCTAAACACATTACTGTAATAAAGATATATCAGGTCTTTAATTTGATTTAGTGGAATATAATATAATATGTAATTTGAAATGTTTTTGTTGAAAACAACTGCTTCTTTCCCCCAGTTTAAAAGAGAGAGAGTATTACAGTATAGATGCTGTTGCCCAGTAATGATTAATCCATCTGTCTGCGCATCTGTTTACTTTGACCTTTTGACCACAAAGCCCTCACTTTACATTTTACACCCATTGACACTGAACTGCCACACTAAAATATTGTTTTGCATTCTCTTGTTTTTATGAAATAATCTGCTTTCTTCTCCGCTGTCAGACGCAGTCTTATCTTGATGTGTAGGGCTCTTTGTGGTAGCTTTTATCGACTGGCGGTGTAATTTCTTCTCCTCTAATCTTGCAGAAAGTAAGCTTAAAATGTCATAGATAAGCACTTTTTGGAAGTTGTTTGTTGCCCAGAGGGAATAACTTTGGTATTCTCAGGCATTCCACCTTGGTGTAAGCAGTATAAGAGATGATGTATAAAGACTAGCATTCATAAAGAAGCATTTTGATTCACTGTGCTTTAGCAATGAACAAATATAGGACGTTCTGAAAGGGCGCAGCAGTTTATCATGTACGTTTTGTGTTCTCGTCTTTTTCAAAGAAAATGTCCTACATCTATGAATAATAAATATGGGTGTGTAAACATTTCTGAATGGGCTGGAAATTGTTTGGCCCTGTGTCCCTTATCTGCAGTCTCTGGATATGGAGGAAAACAACAACAGAACAATGAAAAAAATTGCAGATTCGAAAAAGTCTTGGGCCTATTTTCTTGTCCTCATTGCATTGGTATATTTATTTTCACAGCTAAATTGCTTGTACTGCTATAAATAAATAGATAAATATATCTGTAGATGGGTTCTACCTTGACAGGTCCGAGGCTGAAAATATCCACATACAGTATGTTTTACATAGTGTACATTGTGAAAAATCTATTACACTGATTTGAAATATCCTGCAGTCACTTCTACATTCCAGCACGGTACCTAATGTGTCTGGACATTGACTAATTAGAATGGGACTGTGGTGCACGTGCTGGTGTGAAATGAATGGCGCTTATCCTGGGCTGATGTTCATTTTGTTCTCTCCGAGCCTTCTCTTCCTGTGGTTCCCCATAAATGTATTCACCTTTTCACTGCTCAGAATCCATGCATAACAATAAGTGTGCTGCGAGTTGCATCTACTAGTCTTTGGTTCCTTGACAGTTTGCCTCCGTGTACGTGGGAGCTGGGAAAAGTGTGTGTGTGTGTGTCAGGCAGCAGAGTGTGTGTGTGTGTCAGGCAGCAGAGTGGAAGAATATTTGATCATGTCTTTGACAATAGCTGTGACAGTGACAGTCGGCACTGCTGGTGGAAAAGCTAGTCTGACTAGAGCCTCTGCTAGTGGTTCTCATTTCTGGGGGTGGGGGGCGGTGGCGGAGGGGTTCGGCATGCTACTCTAATCTGTACGGCACATGGATGATGAGTCTGAGTCCTTGGAACTGGTTTATGTTGTACCTGCATCTCCTGAGCCACAGCTGGTTGTGATGTGTGATGGTTATGGATGTCAACCATCCACAAACCCTGGGCATTAAATGGGTCACATTTTAGACACTAGATGTAAACGTTACATTTGATGTTCTGTCGCATTTAAAGCATTAGACACACAATTCCCATATGTTGTGAAAACTATTAGATATTCTAGATTAACTATTATGTAATATGTAATGTACAAATAGTTTAGCTAGTTATAAACATTTATACTATAACCAAGCAGACATAATCTGTTGAATTGCTATTAAATTCATTATTGTGGATTTTATAAACTAATTTTAGAGACCAAAAATTTAATTTTCCTTTAAATTGTGACTGCAAACAAGTCGCATCATATGGACCTTTCTTCATAAAGTGTCAATTAGGAATACAAATAAATATATGATCATAAATACAAAAACTACAAATATAAAAACTCTATACAGAGTTTGATTTGACCCGTATTGTGGGTCAACACCCTCAATCTAAATCTGAATCCATGCTTTGCAGTTTTATGACTGACAGAGTTTAATTTTTATGATGTATACTAAGCCATATAATGTTTTGCGTGCTTTGCTGTAATCTGTGATCAGTCTGCGTCTGCCTCATTCTTTTAACAGCAGCATCTTAATCTCACTTTCTTGAAACAAACACATGCACAAATAATATCCATTACTTTGATTTACTGGAAGCGCATAATGAATTTTAATGCAGAGAATTGTTTGATGTCATCATTATCCACGGATGCGCTTTGTGTACCCATTACCATAGTTATTGAGAAGAGATGCAGCAGCATACAGTAGTTGTCTGCTGTGTATTTGTGAAATGAGGACAAGTCTGAATACAATGAATGAAATGCAGGAACGTTGATTTTATGTTGATGTTTTTTTGAAGAGTTTAGTCACTGCTTTGTCTGTGATTTTTGGAGGCTTTAGGCATCAGTTTTCTATATATATCCTATCAGGTAATTCCCTGAAGGTCTTGAAAGGATAGTTCACCCAAAAATTAAAATTCTTACAACATTTACTCGCCCTCATGTTGTTCCAAGCTTGTATGACTTTCCTGCTTCTGAGGAGCGCAAACGAAGATATTTTGAAGTGCTTTGGTAACTAAACAACAGTGGCACCCATTCACTTCCCGACAAGAAACCACAGAGACATTCCTTGTGTTCCACAGAAGAAAAGAATTTATACAGGTTTGGAATGACATGAGGGTGAGTCAATGGATTGCGGAATATATGCATGGGTATGTATTCCCTCAAGCACAAAATATGCGATCATCCTATTAAAGAACTTGGAGGGGAAAACAGTGTTCTAGATTAAAGTGAGTTTTGTTGTGCTCAACAAAATTCAGACCATAACAGAAGGTGAGTTAAAAGGCGGTTATGCATTTTAAACTTGTGTCTTCAGTAAAGACATGCTGGTGTGGTGATTTCCTCAGAATTTCTTATGCAGAATAAATAGCAGCCCGGGGGGATCGTTTTCCATTTGGCTCTATAATATGGACAAGCCTTTACTGCGGTTTCTGAAATATATATTTGTTTAATTTCTCTGTGCTTTAAAGACGCAGAGACTGACTGACTAGCATTACACAAATTGAGTTGTCCCTGAAGGTCACAAGACTTCTCTGACCCAAAGGTGTTTCCCTTACCGTGCGGGATGCTGTCTACTAAATGTAGTGCATTAAGGTGCAGTTCATGAATTGAATTTGTCAGGCTGGAGCTTTGGGGCTCTGTCCTCTCGCATACCAACTAGTTTCAAACATGCTTTGCAATTATTGCCCAAGTCCCTGTCCAAGTATGTCAACAAATGTGTGATTGTGTTTACCCTTATTTAAGTATTCCTTTTAAATAGAGGGTGAGGGGTAAGTAAATGATGGTCTGTTTTTTTCCTGTGTGTTTCTCCAAAACCATGTCTCTCAAAACCGCAGTGCTGTAGCCATCCGTACTCATTAATCATGCTAGCTTGTGTTAATGTGCTGCTGTCCCACCGGATGGGCGGTTCAAACTCCCATGAGGGTAAAGAGCACAAATATACCTCCACCCTAATTTATTAATTGCACAGTGCTGTGACCTTTTCCCTTTAAAGCACACTTTGGCTCACTGGACAAATGGCAGCCAAAACTTTAGTGCTGCACGGAGAGATTATGTGTCTCTGTTCGGAGCCCAACTGTGTCTGAAAATTAGTTTTTGACCTTGTCATGAGTCTCTTTTTTAATCTAGGCCTGGACTGATAGATTATTGCACTGCCTGCCAAGAAAGGGGGTGGAGTGTTTGTTTAGGAGGGCAGAGATGCATACCAATAACAAAGTTCACAGTCTCCCATGACGCTCATTGTCTTTGAAAAATATTGCTGAAATTATAATGAATTATGGAATAAAGGAGTACGATTCCACAAGGCCAAACTTGAAGTTAGGTGACCTCCATCATCAGAAGCTCATTTGAAGGTTGCGTACAAAACCAGCCATCTTTAGATGCATCTTCTTTGACTCTTTGTGCTTGACGGTACATTGTGCTGATAAAGGAGGCTGTCTGACTGCAGTCACAGCCACACTTAGGTCATTGTTGTTGAATTTATTAGCTAACTCTTCCTGTAATGCAGGGCAAACCAGGGAGTACTGTAACAAAGAATGAGTTCGCCATCAGTTTAACAGATTAGAAATGAACTACAGAAGTAAAATCATTATGATACATGACTACCACCAACTAATGTCCATGTTTTCTATTAGTGTCAACACCCACTCCAGTAGTGGAGTGGGTTGTAACATGACACTATGTTGCACAGTTTATGGGTAAGGAGATACTAATAACTTACTTGTAACGGAAAAATATGGGAATATATATATATATATATATATATATATCATAGTTTACAGGCAATGAAACAAAATATAATAACCCGGCTTTGTAAAACAGACAGACATCTTAACAACTCAAGGCTAGTTATTTTGCTCTGTCGACCTGATAATTTTTTTGACTCCCAGCCGCGCATGCAGCTGCTTTGCAAAATGAGCGAATGATGCACTCCAGCAGGAAGTGAGACATTATAGTGGCTACAGTATTTTTTCTTCCAGGCAGAGGAGAGCCGGTTGGAGTCGGAAGTCTCAGCGGTACTTTAGTCTTCTGTTGTATTATGCATTTTTTTCATATGTTCTGAAAATGCAAATGTTTTGGAGACGGGGGCACTGGGAACTTATTAACACTCTGTATGGTTTTCCCCTCATTTCTCTGAGGACACAAACAAGTGGTCCAGACAGAAGGAGAGCGTGTCAGTAACCTGGGCTGCTGTGAAGCAGTCACTTATATGCCTGGTGGGAGAGCTCAAAGCTACTGCCTTGTTCCATCTCACTCCCTCATGGCACCTCTAAGTAACACACTCAATTTTTCATGGCATCTGAGGCGATGAGTTCATCAGTTTTAAATAGGACATTTCCTCAACATTACCTATTTTAACCAGGTGACTTTTAGCACTCTCGTCTTCCGTGAAAATGAGCAGGTTGAAGGTAAAGCTGTTAAATTAAGATCTCGTCTGAGTCAATAAATGTTCTTTGCTGTCACTTTGAACAACTTTAAGGGCTGTAAAATGAAAGAATAATAAGAATAAGGTTCGCTGTGGTTCAGATTTAAGAATTGCTGCTTAATTCTTCTCCACCAAAGAAATTTTGGTAATATAATAAATGGCAATATAATTTTGCTTTGTAGAAACATATTGTGTCAGAAAAATGTATTTACATTATTTTAATGTGTGTGTATATATATATATATATATATATATATATATATATTGATATATAAAAATTTATATATTGTATATATAATTTACATTTATATGAAATTATATGCTGTGTATATATTTTGAAATTATTATATTGTATTTATATTGTAGTGTACCTGTATGATGAGCAGGAAAATAATGACATACAGTGACTTGTTCATAATGTTTAATGCATTTTAATAGATCCTTCTCAGACTAGGTTATTCATCATAAGTCATTCTCATATTATAAGTCATTCATAATTTTAAAAAGTCTTCTGTTTATCAGCTAGCAACTTTGTGACATTTACATCAGCATAATCCCCCAATAGTTCAATATGTTACAGTTTATAAGTTTGCATTGCAAAACATGAATAGGATCAACAAATGTAAGATAAAGTGAGTGTGACAATGCAGCACTGGTCAAACAGAGCAAGTTAAACTTCATCAGCAGGCCCCAGGACATTTGGCCATCTTTGTTGAGCCCTGGAATGGAAAAATAGCATCTTTCCTTTCCAGTGGGGGTCATGTCCCCAGGCCTCTTGGGATCTTTATTTCGGACTGCAGTAGTTCAGGTCACAGGACTCCTTAAGTGACTGTTGCTTGTGTTCAGGGTGACTGTGTTCAGGGCGACTGTGTTCAGGGTGACTGTGTTCAGGGTGTTTGCTGTCTTGATCATCCTGGTTTGCTTTATTTTGCATTATCTCTTGTGTTGTTCTTTGTGAATACTTTTGTTCATTGCACGCAGCCTCTGCTCTCAATATGCAGATGCATTTATCTGAATAAACTCACTGAGCATGTTATTGCCTACACACACTCTAAATGATCTCGCATATGAAACAGAAGTTCCTCTTATTGCCTATTGCATTATATTTGGGACATTTAGACAATGTGGCATTTTCATCTAAGAATCGATTTTTGCTGCAGACCATTTAGAGTGTTACAATGTACTGTGCCAAATGCATTTGCTGCGGCTCGTGCTTAGAATTGTTATTTTCATTATGGATTTAATTGTCAGTACAAAAATAATTTATATGTTCTTCACAAACTGAACAAGCAAAGTATAGTGTACCTGACAATGAATGGGAAGATTTCATATTATTTTGCCCACTGAATGGTGATAGATATTTAGCAGTTATTTTTCATCACAGATAATGTTCATGTGCAACATTTAATGGCCAGCTAACACCCAATTATGGGCTCAGATATGCTAATGATGAAGTAATTAGTTTCAAAATGACAGGGTGGACGTCAAATTCAGAAGATGAGTCGAACAGAACGATTTGGATTTTGACAGTAGTGATTTTTTCTTAACCATAGTAAAGATTTCAGAAATAAAAAGAACTCTTAACTCATCCTCATAGCAATGGCGTTGCGA